>JAFIRS010004572.1:0-81972 GCA_018342105.1 Gonioctena quinquepunctata
TTGATGTCGACGAAGATTATCACTACGGGTGAAAGCTCTACCACTAATCACACGAATACATTTCAACAACTTTTTTTCAATAGCTCACTGGAGGAGACACTGATTCGAAATACTCTTCTCCTGGAATATTTCAGTGAAATACCCCCACCATACAACAAGTCCGATGCGATGCGCAATCTGTATGGATTTTGAGGAGATTCTCTTGATATTCAACGCACTCATCAATACTCGCAGTTCACTCTTAGCTCTCTCACAGGACAAACGCCCTCCTCGCTTGGAGAGTACAAGGATTCATGAAGGTCATGACTACACAGAATATGTATGCCTACACCACAACTTTAGTCAAGGTCAAACAAACATCGAGATCAAATCTTAAGGTTGCCGAAACAATCCCAACATCAAAACTCAAGGTCAAATCTCAAAGTCAAAACTTAATGTTATGAATCTCAAGGTCAAACTCAAGGTCAAAACTGAAGTCGAATCTCAAAGTCGACGAAAACCCCATGTCAAAACTCAATGACAAATCTCAAAGTCAAATCTCAAGGTCAAACACACACACATTGCACACCTGCAACCATTCAAGGTCACACGTGACGTCATAGTGGTGGGGGGAGAGCCAGAACCGGCTTAAATCTCCTACTGTTCAACACGCTTAAGGAGGCTTTACTTCAGTTATATTAATAGTAAAAATAATAATATTTCAAATGTAAAATATTAGAAGAGTCATAATTTCGCGGATCCGATATATCGGATTACATGCTAAAGTTAACTATTTTTTTTTCATTTCCATTTTGCAGGTTGACGCTTGCAGAATTATTAGATGAGCTAGATCCTATTGATATTTATACAGACGCCAGTGATGAAGATGAAGCAAATTTGAATTATTCAGGACCAAATTTGCTGTCAGCCAAATGTGAAGTATGCTTACGTGATGATGATGTGCTCGACAATATGCAAAAAAATAATGAAATTGATAATCCAGAAAATATTTTTGATTCATCAAAAAGAAGTTGAGATATAGATTCCAGCGATGCCACTTGCTGAGCATCAACGACAATAAAAAATATAAAAACCAAATCGGAAAAAAATCAAACCAATAAGAGTGTATGAAAAAAAAACGACCAAATTTCAAGATAAACACTAATTGTGACAGTAAACCAATTTCAGATAAAGCAAAATCTTCGGATACTCGCATTACATTCTTTCAAGTTGTTTTTCACCTATGATCTGCTAAGGCCTATGTTGGACCAAACAAATATGAATACATTCCAAAAAATACTAATTTGAATATGAACATCGATGGAATGGAAGTGTTATTATCGGGATATGCCGAAAATCGGGATATGCCATGTATTGGTCTGGACAGGAAGACGTCCCTAAATGCAGAATAATATGCGTCTAAATCGATTCGAGCAGATTTTACAACACTTTCATTCGAACTATAATATCAATATAGAAAAGAACGACCGGCTATACAAACTGAGGTCGTTAATTTCTAAACTAAACAAACACTTCAAATGGCATGGTGGGTTGGAAGGAAACCCTTCGGTTAATGAATCAATGATTCCTTATTATGGTCGTCACTACGCCAAGCAATATATCGAAGGGAAACCAATACGATTTGGTTTTGAAAATTGGGACTCATATACAAGCGGCAATATGATATCTTTTGATATATACACTGGGAAAAGTGACAAGGAAATTAAGTTTGGTATACGGTTCTTCATTTGATTGACACCGCAAAAATTCCACCCAACAAAGGATATACATTGTTTTTTGACAATAACTTTTCTTGTTTCGACTTATTCGAACATTTAACCAGAAATAACTACTGTGCTTCGGGTACCATTCAAGAAAGACGAACTGCAAATTGTCCATTGTTGGGAAAATCAGAACTGATGAAACAGGATAGAGGGTCATACGATTTCAGAACAATCCGAAAATAAGATCTGCTTAGTAAAGTGGAAGGATAATAAAGTCGTCACCTGCGCAACAAATTTTGATTCATTAGACGAAGGAAAATGTACCCGATGGTCGCACGAAAAAAAACTAAAGTGTCACTTACTCAGCCTACACTTTTCGCAAAATACAACTGCAATATGGGGGGAGTCAACAAAATAGACAAAATAGGCCAGTTAGTAGCAGTTTACCGTACAAGAATGAGGCGGCCAAAATGGCGATGGCCAATTTTTCGTTATTTGCTGGACGTGTGTAACGTGAACGCATGGCTTCTAATGAAAAAGGTTCATCCGACCAACAAATTTTGCAGTAGTCTACTCCATTTTCACGGAAAACCACCAGCGAGAGGAAAAAGTATTCCAAATCCCACATCGGATATTCGGTGCGACGGTCGTGATCATTGGCCTGAACCCAACAGAGAAGCTCTGCAAATTTTGCGGTGGTAAAAGCCAGTTTATTTGCGGCAAATGTCAAAAAGGACTGCACCCGAAAATGTGTTAGGAATTATAATACTTTTTTATTATCATTTATAATCAGTTAAACTCATAATCCGATATATCGGATGTTACTTATTTTTTATTGTTATGGAGTTTTCTTTTGCCTTATTGAAATGCTTACTTACTTGATGAAGAAACATACTAACCGAAAAAATTGTTTGAATTGAGCTATCTAAATTTTATGCACTAATGGGTTAACTACGGCCCTAGAAAAAGTGTTCCCACATATGAGCCGACGTGAAGAAATAATTATCCGAAACAGAGGAATATTCGACGTTGAGAAAATTTTATCCGGATTAGCGAACTAGCCGACGTTTACAAAGAAGTATTCCAAAGCCGATCTCCGACATACAGAAAAAAATATTCTAGACGAAATATTCAATTTTCGACGTGAATTTTTCGAGAAGTCACTTTCATGGAGTCACCTGAGATATTCCACAGCCGTTTCGAATTTGTATTATTACAAGAGTGCACTAACCATCCTCTTTTTCAGCACTACAACCTTATGCAGAGTTTGTTGATTTCAGGTCTGGGATGCCGGCGCACAAATAATAACTGGTAGCTTGTCTTAATTGCTTGCACAGAAGTCTAGCGTGGTCTTTTTCAAATCTGTCATTTTTTATAGGTTAACATAACCCAAAAAACTTAGTGTATCGCAGAAGATTCGTCTATCCTAGTGATGTGGTGCGGCGCCTAAAAACTGGTACCTAGGGTCCATACCCTCCTACCGCTACTCTTGTGATCGCTCCCGTACAGATCATTGATTAGGCCAATTATTAATTTTTTTCACGGGACTAGTCCTTTTATTTTGCTTTCTGAAGTAGGGCTAGGGCGGATGCAGCCCTTATCGATAGATAGAACCTTGAAACCTCTCTAACTCATTTCTACACTTAGTTATTTTAAAGAATTGGCGGCTATGCACTCTTAGTTAATCTTTCCTATCGAGTCGAAGATATGAATAGTTTCGGGACCGACCGTAGGAACCCTATGAAACGAACCAAGTCTCACAAAGACTCAGCCATTTGAATTGTGGGACATATTATGAGTTATGAGTCGAACATTCCTGGAGGAGGTGTTAGGCGCTGTGGGAAAATTTGAATTGAATAGGGAGCGACTTCGTAGACGTAGTCAAACTTCGCCAGCGCTACCGAGCGGGTGTCACCGACGTTCAATGCCACACCTAAAACTGGTTGACTTTCAACTTTCCGTCCCTAGGCACGTCTTCTAGAAACTTTTTCGGCTCTAGAACACAAGGAGCTATTTCCTCAATCGCACACCTGTGGCTCTTCCTAGCCTGAAACAAGCGTCGAATTACAGTTTCCATAGGGACAGCAGTGTCTTTTTGGCACCTCGTTAACGAACAGCCAAACCCAGATCGGGGAGCGTGTTTTATATCAATTCTCTCATAGGTCAAATTTCAAATTCAAAAATAAGAATGCCTGACGAGCAGACGGAGGAGTCTGCTGTAAGAGGAATGTTTTCCGGAGAAGACTATATTCATAGACCTGATGTGGTCTTCACAGAGAGGCGAGACAGCACTTATACAGTGAGGCTTCAAATAGACGCCTCCCTGATAACTTTTGAACGGTTCCACGTAGAATAATAAAAGAAAAGGTATTGTTTGATATCACCGTTATTTCTTCTTGCTATGAAAGACAATGTGATTGCCGATAGATGGCGCAGGGGGACACATCAACTTCAAAATTTCAAATAGCCAGGGGGGTCATGTGGCACATCGTTGAAAATATAGTTCTCTCCCCAACCATCTTACTGTATTTATCATTTCGTTGATTTGTTTCTTCACAATGTGCATTTGAAATGTCAAGCATAAGTGCGGATCTGAATGGTACCGTTATCTCGATAACTTTTGAACGGTTTCATATGAAACAATGGGACAACAATTATTACAAATGGTATTACCGAGGGCGCTGGAGGCATAACAACTTGAGAATTTCGAAAGGTATAGAGGTCGAGTTGCACACCGTGAAAAAGGTAATTCATTATAGTTTCAACCATGGTTGTTCTACGGATTCACAATTCCGATGAGTAACACTGAATACGGTCAATAGAGGAACAGTCATTACTTGAATGATTTTTCATATTTGAATTCGTTTCAAAAATAAAAATTTGGTAGAAATTTTGAATCCATACAGTAATCTAATTTTTTTAATTGATGCGGCTGATAGTTGAGGAAAATCCATATTGAAGTAAAAAAAGACACTCAATTCACTGAATGATTTTCACCAAACTGGGTTTACAAAACCACGACACGTGTTACGCTATACAATAGTCATTTATAGCCTTTTCAAGAGATTATACCCAAATAACACCCAACTCATTTATTGGTAATGACCATAATTATAAAGGGTATCATTTATCGTATTTGGTAAACTGATCAAGCAGTAACCTAGAAATGCCCATTATGAAATAGAATTACTTTGTCGATGTTTAAGAATTTCTAATGTAACAATGATTATATCATTACTCACCTGCTCTTCATATTATCGTATTTGTATATAAAGAAGTGTTTCATTCCACTTCTACTAGTATTTATCATGGTTCGTGTACGTCCTATCGAAGAGAAAACTGAAGCAATCTACATTTTTGGTGAGAACTACCATGCAGCAGGGAGGATTTTTAATGAAAAATTCCCTAATCATCCAATAACTCGAAAGTATTAACTGGTTGATAAATTCAACAGAACTGACACTGTTCATAGAGCCAGTGGAGCTGGCCGAAAATCAATTTCGGAGGAGACGGAAGTTTCGGTAATTGCCAAATGCATATTGTGGAAAACCGTATGAACGAAATAAAAAAAAATGGTTGAAAAAGAAATTGTCTTTTCAACGATGAGCCACATGACCCCCCGTGCTGCTCAAAATTTTGAAGTTGATGTGCCCCCCACGCCATTGATTTTTTGTTTATAAATGGTATTCATTTTCAATGTTATCATCGTTTGGATAAGCTGAGGTTCATTGTTTCAGTTTTTCACGTTCTCCGATTGAAGATTATGTCATTTGTTATTCAGGGTTTTCTCTTTCGTATGTTTTTTTGTTCTGCAATGAAACAATAAAATCAATATGCGTCAAAATGTTTGAAGGTAGCGATATGGAAATTTCATAAATGCACTGGACTATGGGGTTCTATGTTTAGTCATAACTGTGGCATGAAATGTATGGCTACAAAATGATACTTTTTGTACTATTCATGAACCCCTGAATAATTCGTGATTGCTGCTGAAAACAAATACTAAAGTGAGCAATTTTCACAAGTACTTTCCCAGAAAATTCCCTCCTTTGAGTATTACATCCATAGAAAGACACGGAAGGAAAGTATCTGGAACATGAATCGTTTCAGAGGGGATGCATAGTGAATTTCCTGTATTATCCATTCTCGATTGGGAGAACTGAAACATTATTCTTGCCAGTTATGAATTATGAATTGGCTTGCGGATTTCCATTCTTTTGATGAATGGCACTTATCAGAGAAACTTCAAGAAAAAAAAAATCTGGCATTACGGTTTTTATACGAGAACATTCTTGTCGCTGAAACTGTCAACGGTTATTTCAACAGACGAGCTGCCACAATCAGTAACTTGTCATTTTCATTTTCTTGATAATCCCAATTTTGATTATGTCTTGTTATTGTCATTATCTGAATCCGGATAGAATAACTAATAAAAAACTTTTTTAAAGACAAGCTTTTATTTAAGCCCTGTACTTAAACGTATAAAATGAGTTTGAATCATCGCTGACAATGATTTATTTATTTTTTGTTCAATAATTTGGTTTCAAAAATCTTGAATCGAATCGGACCATAATCACAAAACTCGTCCTCCATCATGGGGCTGCTATTTTAAAATTATGAATTTAGACAAAAAATTCATAATCACGGCCACGAAAACCCCCGCATACCAATTTTGAATCGATTTGGATCATAATCACAAAAGTCATCCCTTATCTTGGTGCCGCCAATTTGAATTCATGAATTTTGACAAAAATTTCATGATCTCTGGCCCTGAAAACCCCCACATACCAATTTTGATTCGAATCGGACCATAATAAAAAAACTCGTTCGCCATCTTGGAGCCGCAATCTTGAATTTACAAAATTCGACATAAATTTCATGATTTCCGACCCCAAGAACCCCCACATACCAATTTTGACTGAATTCGGATCATAATAACTATTCTCGTCCGACATCTTGTAGCCGCCATTTCGTATTTTCCTCTAACAAAAATTCCACAATGCATTGTCACCGGAATTAGGTATACCCACCAAATTTCAGATCAATTGGACGACTACAAATTGGTCAAAATTCACTTGCAAGATTTGACCCTAACGAACCAACAACCGAACTAACAAGTGAAACTATATGAAAGCTTGTAATAATAAAATATCTGATAAAAAAACTCTTTGAAAACAAGCTTTCATTTAGGCCGTGAACTAAAACGTATAAAATAAATTCAAGTCATTGATGACAATAAATGGTTGGTAACTAACAACTTATCAAAGAAATAATTTCATTACAATTCGCGCGACAAGCTTTTTGAAATCAAAGTATTCACTAAAAAATAATTAAATCATTGTCAGAGATAACTTGAATTTATTTTATATGTTTTAGTACACGGCTTGAATAAAAGCTTTTTTGGTAGTTATTTTATTTTCTGCTTTCTGGTTAGTTCGCCACAATCTGTTCATTCCTAATAGAGCATCGTTATTACAAGGTCTCTTCCCAGTAAGTTTTGCTCTGAAAGAAATCATGACCTCCGACCCCAAAAACTCCCACACACCAATTTTGAATAGAATCTGACCATAATTACAGAACTCGTCCGTAATCCTGAAGTCGTCATTTGAATTAAGGATTTTGACAAAAAATTCATAATCTGCGAACCTGAAAACCCCCACATACCAATATGGAATTAAATATGGGTCCGCCATCTTGAATTTATGAATTCTGACAAAAATTAATGATATCCGATCCCGAAAACTCCCGCATACCCATTTTGAATCGAACCGGACCATAATCACAAAACTCGCCGGCATCTTGGAGCCGCCATCTTGACCTCACGGATTTTCACAAAAAATCAGAATCTCCGACCCCGAAAACCCCAGCATACCAATTTTGAATCGAATCGGAACATAATCACAAAACTCGTCCGCCATCATGAATTTTGACAAACATTTCATTATCTCCGACCTCAAAAACCCCCACATACCAATTTTGAATCGAATCGGACCATAATCTCAAATCTAGTCTACCATATCGGAGCCGCCATCTTGAATTTATGAATTTTCACAAAAAATGCATAATCTCCTACCCCGAAAACCCCCACATACCAATTTTGAATCAAATCATACCATAATTACAAATCTCCTCCGCCATCTTGGAGCCGCCATTTTGTTTTTTTCTCCAACAAAATCTCCATAATGCATTGTCACCGGTATAATGAACATCTGCCAAATTTCAAATCATTCAAATGGCTAGAAGTTGGTCAAAATTCACTTGCAAGATTTGACCACATCGAACTAACGAACGAACGAACTAACAATTGAAACTAAAAATGAAAGCTTGTAAAAAAATTGGAATAACCTTTCGGAAAATGAATTTTGATCACCTTTCTCACAGTTTGGATTTCAGTTCCAGGTATGAAAGATTGCAATTTTCCACTATAGACATATAAATGAAATTCTGGGAGGAATGATCCTAAATTAGTTATTAGAATTGTTCTATAATATTTTTCAAATAGTCAACCAAGTATACTAAGATTTCATAAATACTCGAACTGCCAAGTTGTTTGTAAATGATTCCAAATTTATAATTCCGAATTTTCCAAAAATTCTTATTTCAATTGATTTGTTTGAAAATTTCTAAACACATAAAAATATTAATATAATAATTTATTTCCAACAACAACAAGAAACGGTTTTCTAATAATAGTCGATAAGAAGTGGAAATAAATGGAGCGAGGCACACTGAAATCCGTAGATTTGTACGTGTATGATTTCACTCTGAGGGCCTGTTATTCGATGCGAGTTTAAACCGTTGATTATCTAAACTCCGATTGTTGATTAACTATGGATTATGAAGTTATGCATTTTTCAATAAAAAAGGAATCCTGGATTCCTCAATTCGTTGTTTTCATATGTTGGCAACACATTTTTCCGTTTGAACCATCATTCGGACCATTCAGAAACATCAACATTGAATCAAGAATTCATAGTTTTGTCAAATGTATACATAAAAATTGATCGAAAAATAGCCAACTGTATTCTATAAAATGAAGGTGAGGAAAACATTCTCATTTCACCGGTAAAAAAATAGCAAGATACTGTAGAATGTAAAAAACGGACGCAGTTACTAATTCGCAAAAATTGAAGGCGAAGGTGAAAAAGTAATAGCACCTTAAGAATAAAAGATGAAATTTCTACTTGGGCTCTGTCCAAAGCAGATCTTGTAGATTTACAAAAACAGTTATTCAAAGAAGAACACAAGTTCAAATTATTACACATGAGAAAAAAACGCCAACTTTTCTTGGAACTACAGAAGGAGGAGTAGAATATAGAGAAAACCCAAATGATTGACATATCTAAACAAACATTATCTCTGAAACATAATTCATCAATCAACAGTAAATCAACATCTGTTAGAGATTCTTGGGAACAAATCATGTGGTTTTTTATTCTGCAATCGTGATTATTTAATTTTAGTTTTCTATGACAAACGTTTTTGGTATGAAAAATCAAGATTTGATTTTTGTTTGGAAGTGTATTTTTTGTTACGATTTTGCCTTTGTAGTCACTTGAGGGGTGTTTTTTTGTATTTTTGTTAGTTGCGGACAATTTCTTATAGCAAGCGAAATCTATTCAAAAATTATTTTTCTGTCCTTTCTCAATGCTGGTCTATTTCTTCATAATGATATCAAAAACAAAAACAAAATCTTCATAGTCTGTTATATTTCAGAACATCTTTGCAGTAGGGTATGAAACAATAATAATCAACATAATAATAATTTTCAGAATAGTCAATGTCTATTGAAATGTCAAACAATCGAATAGGTTAGAGTCGGCAAATTATCTCCTTAAACCATTCGTGAGATTAACTTAAACCATTGTTAAACTAGATTTATCTCATAAATCCTCATTGAACAACTGAATTGGTAATCCCGGTTTGAACCCAATCACTTGGTCATCCTTGATTGAATGAATGAATTTTTAAATCAAATCATATCGTGAATAATGATGATTTGGAGTATTCGTTAAACATAAATATTCAAATAAATCTTATATAGTATGAATATTAAAAAAAAGGGTTAATATTAAAAAATAGCTCTAGTCTATTAATGAATAGACACTGAAAATATTGGAAATTCTTAACCTATACCTAACTTTGCATGTTTGTTGAATTTGTTATGATAGTTTTTCGTTTTCATATTGGATACTGACGTGAGTAGTAATAATAGCGATAGTCTCAACGGAACATGCAATGCATCAATTGATAATTCTAGGTAGTTTGTCGTATCAATCCAGTTATGTATTATATTTCGAGGGATAGCATAGAGCTATGAATTCAATGATTTCCAGAACTGGGTCTGGTTAAGATTTTCTTTGATTATGTTTGGGGCCAAGAATCCAAATGATCTTTGGCTAGAACTTATCTGGACCTTGAAGGTTGTTCTTTTCATTGTTTTTTTCATGCCTGGTGTTGTATTCATGATTTTTTTCGCTCATTTTTATGTTGCAAGTTTATGCTTTTATAAATGTAGATTTGTCTGACATCAAACAGTTCACTGGTTTCATATACGAGATCACTTGCATATGTTCTGTTTTTCCCCTGCATGATTATTATAGAATGCTTGTGGATAATCTCCAGTTTTTTGAGGAAATTTTTGTACGTCCCTCTCAGCCTACTATTCCCTAATGAATATGCATTCGAATAATGAGAATTATAAGTCCTTCAGCTGTGAGAAATTCGAAATCTTTTCGAGCTGTTTAAATTTGAAAAGAATGCATCTCAGTTTTTGACCAAGTGTTTCACGTACACATCCCATTTCAGATTCCTCTCCATTTCCACCCCCAAATATTTTAAATGATTTGTCTCTTCGATCCCAATGTGAGGATTTATATCTAAGTTATGTTTTTTGTATGGTGAGATCTTGGTTTTGTTACAGCTATATGGGATGTATCGTGTTATCTCAATGTTTTTGGTGAGGGACATCTCATCAAATCATAATTTAAGTTTTATCACATCTTTCTCTGCAGTCTCTTTTACACTACCGTACTGTGTCATCGATAAGAATGATACAATTCCAATACTTTCTAGTTTGGAAAGGCTTTTGATCTAGACTGTGGAACAATATTGGGCCCAGTACACTACCTTGGGGGACTCCGTATTCAATTGTCCTGTCATCGCTTAGGTATTCGTCAATTTGAACGATTTGTATTCGGTTGTTCGAGTAAAATTCCATTGGGCTAAGACTTCTACTTCGACAGCCAGCGTTCTCAAGGTAATCAGTAATTTTTGTATGATCAACCGTGTCGAAGACTCATGTCAGATCGCCGAACACACTGCACAGTTCTGATCCAATGTTTGATGTACCTTATTTTTAGATATATAATTGCATCTTCTGTTGAAAAACTCTGCTTGAATCCGAAAATATGAACATAGTGTTCATAAAGTCATATATGTTTTCTTAATTTGATGCTGGGAAAAAAATCAAATAACTATCTGGATGGAAATACAGATATTCACTTTCAGATTTTTTTTTGAGTTGGGGTCCTTCCACAATATCTATCAGATGTAGTTCAATGTTCAGAGTGGCTTTAGCTGGTTCTTTTCTGTTAGATATTACAAAAATTAATTTCATTATTGTCGTAGTTTTTTCAATTTTCTGAAAAATCTTTCTATTCAATGTTTCCGTTTTTTCCAGTTTTATACTTCTATGTATAATGGAAATCTGTATGGTATAACATAAAACTTCTACCCCTCTGCAAATAACATTCCAGTTTCAATAAGAGTTTCCATTTTATTTCAGTTCATTTCCCATTTCATTGAATAAAACTTTTTGCGGAAGAAATAAGTGTTTCTTTATAATTTCCACAATTTGAAAGGTTATTTATTCTCATATAGAATTTTAATTATTCCCGCGAAATGGGTTTGCGAAAAGTTCCGGCTATTGGTTTCCTGATTTTTCCTTTAGATTTCCTATCAAAGGACTGATAGAAATTACTGCTTCGGATATATTTTGGATGAACTGAAAAAATCATTGGAATACCTTTTTGTCTAAGAAAAAAATCGTTCTGATGTGGTATACCAAGTTGATTTGAAAAGTAAAATTACTTCAAATTGATTGTTCTCATATCTAGTTTCCATAATTGATTGTCAACAATTGACAAATGAAAAAGTGATGATCTGTTCACTGAAAAATTAATGATCACTTCCCATCAATAAAGAACATGTTCAGTTCAATATTCCAAAATGTCCGGCTAGTCATAAAGTAAGAAAAGTATTTGATCAATCAATTTGATTAGCGTTCTCTAATGCTTCCAGTCAATTGGGTGAATATTCTTGGAGTGCTTTGATTTTCGTATTTATCTGAAATGGACATCAAGAACAAAAATCCTACCAGAGATTTTTTCCAACTGTGTTAGAGAATGGGGTGCATCTACCATTCTTTTCTTGTCAGCTTCCAGTCGTAGTTGCTTGATATTGAAATTACTTCTCAGTTCTGGTTTCTCGTAGTACTCTCGATTTGCATCAGAATCTTGTTGTTTCAATGAAATTCCTTGAATCTGAAATAAAAAAACTAAATTACCATACGTACACACTTTCATTGCCGCTCTCAACGATAAAACATGCCGAGCATTATTTGGCTTTCAGAATGAGTACAGAATATACATAATGGAATATTATGTAGATATAAATTATAAAAAATATACCTAATAATATTTTATTAATCTAAATCAAATATTATGTGGGCGCAATACGCGAGAACGGCTGGACCGTTTTTGTTTTGTACATAATAGCCCCAGGGTGGAAGGTTGCCCGGAAATTATAAAATACAAGAATATAAAGAAATTTGGCAAACAACAGGCATATCGGTGCTCTTAGTGAGGTCCGGTAGCTCACATAGATTCAGAGGAGAACGAGTTCAAAGCCAGGAATTCCCGTTGAAACAAAACCGCTAGCTAGACCTAGTAAATATATCCCAGATATTTCAAAGGTAGATGGATCTACCGGCAGGTCAGACAAAGCAAATACACCGAATCATAAAATGAGTCAGAATACAACCTAAATGACTATTCAACAACACAAATAGACAACATAAAGAAGAAAATTGAAACGAAAAGGAAAATCCAGAATCCCCTCCCGACCGTCCTAAGTGGGAAAATTGAGATTGAAGAAGAAATCGACAATTATGTAAAAAAATATAATTTGGAATTCACAAACAAATAAACTCTTGTGCACACACTAACAAGAGTGACTTTGAAAAATCAAAGAATATTTCACGAACAATAACATAGAATACTATATCTTTGCACATAAAGCCGAAAACCAACACACATTCGTGCTTGACGGTTTGGACAACAGCCCCACCCCAGAACAATTAATTGACATGGACAAGAAAAAGAACAACATTAATCAACAGATTGAACGATTTCACACTGTCAAGAAATAAGTGAATAAAATCCATCAACAAGATAATAGTAATTTGAAAGCTCAGAAGAAGTGATGCAGCCATTACCCAATGTAAAAGGAGCCAGAAATTGAGGCATGCACCCTTTAATTGTAACTTACCAATCAGGTGTTTCATATGTGCCCTAGGACACAACACAAAAATGGGTGAATTGCTCGCAATAACTCAAATAGCCCCCAAAGAGATTCAGCCCTCCACATACCTTACCAATCAAAGAGAAAGAGAAGGCCAAAAATCAGAATATGGACAAATGGAAGAATATCCAACAGGTCCAGAATGCTAAATCACCCCCAGGGAGGCCAGGGTGACAGCGCAACCCCCTGGAGAAGACAACCCCAGCAAGAGCCGAAAGACGGTCTATGGGATTTGCGAGCGGGGGTGGGAACCACGCGTTGAAAATACACCCTATCATAATCACAACACTTCAAATACCCACAAATAAAATCAATCTCTAAATCAGCCGAGGGGCCTACATGGTAAGTTCGAGGTGTTCAGAGCTCAAAGGCTGGGTTCAAAAACTTTTTTTAATTCCAAAATTCCTCAAATCAATCGAAAAATTTAGAGAGAAACGAATAAAACCGATAAAATTACTTCATTCAAAATCTGACATAAAAATCACATTTCAAAATATTTTCATACTCAAGAAAACACTCAAATACACCATCACTAACTTTAACACTAAATCAACTTCAAATACCACCCTCGAAACTTCACACAAAAACCACCTTTCACTCCCCCAAACTTTTTTTAATATATTTTCACAGAAAGACCCCACAACACACACCCTCAAAACTACTTCAATACAATATCAAAGTTTAAATTGCATTTCAAACACCCGAGTAGGGTGAAAACTAGGAGTGGAAATTATTTCATAACAAACATGACTGTCTACACACACAGAGAACAGCACTAAAATACGCTGGGGCAGGGACCATCCCTCATTCAAATGGGGGCTGCCGACCGTCTTTGGAACATGACGTTCGTTCGGGGCATTGGTAACAGTACTCTGGGGGGCGGCCCGGTTCTCTCCGAATTGTATGAGTACATTAGATGTAAATGTATTTCAATTATAGAAATATGAATAAAGTACTTTTGAATTGAATTGGTATAGCTCAGTTGTAAGAGCGCGTGCTTTGTAACTCCAAGGGCCCGTGTTCAATCCTCAGGACTGTCCAGACAAAAATCTTCTTTCACTTTATTTTAGAACTCAAATCAAACACAAAACATTTTTTGTTGTTTGTAATAGTCCGAATAAGGTTTTTAGGGAAAAGAAAGGTTTTTGGAAAGGTTATTGGATTCGGGAAACGTTGAAAGTGCTTTTTTCTATGAGATTTTTGAAGACCATAAGACGAATCGAGCGATGGATATGCGTATTTCTTTGGTAGTGGAAACATTTTAAGGAATCTTTATAATATATATATATATATATATTTATGTTAATGTTATAACAAATTATTTTGTTATTATTTCGCCACACGTTTTGGGTGCCAAATTGTTATGTAATGATTTTTGCAAAAAAAAATTGTTTTATATAATGAGATTGCTAATAATTTTTGCTATTCTTTGTGAGCCAGATTGATATGATATAGATAGATATTTTTGCCCTGTATAATATTGCAATGATGTAATAATAATTGCTAGCTACGTCACTGTTCTCTCGTCACGTTGCTGCCAATTGTTATCATTTTTCTCACCACAGCTAGCACAGTTGGTACACCTCTTATCTCAGATAGCCGGTTCAAGGCAATTTAGCCACTACTTGATATGTCAAAACTCAATTTATTCAATGGTCGTAGGAATGATTGTTGATCATTGTAGAAAACAAACAGCAAAGTATCAAAAAGCAATTATTTCCTTTATTCAGGAAGACTTAATTTCGCCTGGCCCACGAGAAATAACTTATACTAATGTGAATCTACAAATATTCACGGATAATCATAAAAATGAAATCATGGATAGATAGACAGAACCTCACTTTTTCCTTGAGAGTGAAATTTTCTGTTATAGTTCAAAATAAAGTGAAATAAAGTTCTTCAGATGTGAGATAAGTTATTGTGAAATTGTTCAGGACCGAAAGTGCACTATTAAAGTTTTTATACCTGGCTGGAGATGTCGGTGTTCAAGATATGCTCTGAAACTGGATCCCTTCTCACTCCAAGCTCTATCAGGAACTCCAATACCATAAATCAGGAACCATTCAAATGTTGGAATTATTTCGTTTTTTTTTCTTTCTTAAAAATGATGCGTGGCATTCCTTTCTGAATTTTTTTCGATCTCCTTTAGGCTTTGTTTTTCTGTCACCTAGATACGAATTTACCTTCCTCTTTTTTCATTTGAATTTTTGAATTCGTGCACCAAATTGTCACATTTCACTGTTTGGGTTCATCTTACATAATTTATATATACAACTATTTTTCCATTCTTATTACTATTTACAAATTTCAATAATAATTGCTTATGACATCACCCCGTTGTTATTCTCTCACAATTTCCAATTTTCCATATCACCATCTATTCCCTGATTGGCTATTGTCATCAAGAAGTTTGCTGTTCTACCATTGGCTACTTTTAGTTAGGTACAATTTCATATACTGTATGTTTCAAATTTATAAATGTGTTGATCACTTTTTATTCATGAAAATTTTGTAAATCTAGACTTTTTGTTGTCTTTTTAACAATTATGAGTTATAATCATTATGACAGTGTATGAAATTGATTGTATTATAGTATTTTGACATTTTTATCTATCCATATTATACATAGGCTTACAAATAAATAGAACTTTCAAAATCATGTAAAAACAATCTCTTGAAACTAATAACTATTTAGTAATTATTCTTTTTGTGGGTTTTTTTCTTTTAAAACTTATAACTAGCATAACATAACATAACAATATATATATATATATATACATACACAGGGTGAAATCTACCTTCTCGCACACCTATGAATGACGAGTGTATGATGCCATTTTATAATAAATTACAATGGTCAAAAATTCGAAAAAAAAGTTTAAAAAATTAAAAAAAAAATTTTTTTTTTTGTAAAATTAGTCCAAAACGTTGAGAATTGGGTGGAATCACCATTACAAGAATTGCGTCTCTGTTACTAGGTGGCGGTAAGATTGCATTTCTCTCGTATATTATTCTTCGTATTTTTTTTTGTCTGAAATTCCAAAAAAGGAATTTTTTACATTTAACAGAATTTTTGACATTCGAGATAGAATGAATAGTGATTGGGGAAAAGTAGAAAAGGTTATGATCATCGGCATATTTTTGGTCATTTTGTGAGGATCAAGAATACCGAAAGCCCTTCAAGGTGTCCTGTTCATTGAAAGTAAGACGTTGTGTTAGGTTTGGAAAACGGATCCGACAAGGAAACTTAACAGTTGTCACAGACATGTGGAGATCCCCATCACAAATTCTAATCGAAACCCTCTACGTTTCTGATGTGAGTTATGATTTGTTCTTGTTAGACTGGAGGAAATGTACGTTTGCTATGTCCTCATGGTTATTTCCATCGTTCATAGGGTTTCATGCTACAGTTTCTTGGTGCAGCTTCTTGATGCAGTTTCATGTTGGAAGTAGCAGATACTATCCACAGTTCCCAATCCACAATCTGAATGTTGTATTCAGAGTACAGACCAGTCGTAGTTTTATGCTGAAGTCAGGTAAAGACATCAGGAATACCAAGGTTATACCCAGTCTCAAGGAGTTGGTTTCTTGTGGATACTGCCCAGTTGGAAGATCAGATTTGGTTGCTGAAAGAAAGTATTTCATACTCGATTCCTATTTGTGGAGCCCTGATGTTTAATGACAGTCTTTTATGCACTAGTAGTAGTCCTCGTAGCACTCGTTTGTAGTAGCCGCTGCATGACTTGCTAAGAATCTTTGCGAGATATCAAACTTCGGTTTATGTCTGTCAGCCCCAAAGGCCGGAAGTAAATGTTTATTTCATAATTTTATGGCAAGCGGTAATTGTTTGGTTCATACTTTTATCACAACCCATATTTGATTATTTCATATTTTTACCGCCACCGAAAATTATTTATTGCGTTGTAGCTTGTGATTATGTATTTTGTGGTATTCTATGCATTGTAGCCAAAATAATTAAATATTCAGATTATTCAGAATGAGCTCATGATCAAAAAGTATTACGGTGGATTCTACGCAGAGCTGTACCTGCCCTAGCCATTGAATTTTGTTTTATTGGTAGGTATAATGATACTGGGCTAAATCATTAATAACAATATATATAATATATGATTATATATATATATATATATAATTATAATTATATTATATTATATAATGATAGATGATATATCTAATTAATCTAAAATGTCAAACTTTATAATTTATAAAAATTTCAGTGTTTAGATAAAAGGTATTTATAAACGAAATTACTCACGAAGATCAGTTTAACTGTCGTCATCCAAATTGATAACAGACTTTTCTTTGGGATTTTTTTTCTATATCCATATATATGATTTTTCCACCTTTTCAATATGGGAAACACACTTGGCCCAGCTGCTATCAGGAATGTTTGCAGTTTCTGTTCGAATAAGAGCTACCACAGTTGTACTTGAGGTTGGAGAAGTATTATTTTTTCGAACTGCTGACTTAAGCTGATGCCATATATGTTCAATTGGGTTAAACATACAGTGATGAGGAGGAAGTCTGAGCACCGTATGTCCCAAGCTTTCAGTCAATGAATCACAAAAATATTTCATTTTTTTCGAATAACTACGTAAAACTTCCAGAAACTGTGTACTTTTCCTCATAGTACATATCATTATTTGACACATATTCTTGTATAGTGGCTTTGGTGTCATTTGAACATGGTGCTTTATCTAGTCTTCGACTGTGGTAGCTAGCATTATCCATGACGATTATACTGTTGGGTGGAATATTTGGTATGAGTTTATTTTGCAATCAGTCCTCAAATAATTCGGCTGTAGTATCATCAATATAATCGACTAAAGAGTCCTTAATATCATTTGCCGATAAAGACAACGCATTTGGTGTAAAAGAATTTTTGGTTCCTGCGTGAATTATCGTAATACGTTTTCCTTTATTAGACGGCGCATTAGTTTGGCACAAGTCAGATGAGTCTACCCAACTTTTTTTTGGAATATCTTGTGTATCGAACCAAGTTTCATCCAAATACACTACTGTTCTACCATATTCCCTAACTTCGTTTATTGCCAATAAATATTCAAATCTCCATTCCTCAAGGCGCGCAGATTCCATTAAGATATTTCTGCTACTGGTGAGTTTTTTAAATTTAAATCCGTTTTGTATAATAGACTTCCTTAAAGTCTCTTTGCAACACTGGATTTCATTCTTTTTAAGCCGTTGATTTAAAATATCTAATGTAGGCACAATTTGCTCTTTATACAAGGTATATATTGTTCTTCGAATTATATCTACATCACAGCTATCTAGTTTCCTTGAACCGCCAGAGTCTTTTCGTTTCTTTCTTTCTAAGATAGGGTTACTTACTATTTCAAACACTGTGGAATACGGTGTTTTTGTTAGAGAAGCACTTTCTTGCACATCTTGATCTTTGGGCATTCCACGTTCCAGATGGGATGTATAAACATTTGATATAATTTGTTTCTCATGAGAATGTAACATTTGTCGACTTGTGGTACTACGACCACCAGTTGAAGTACTAGCTTCAGGATGAGCCTATGGACGTCACATCTTTCACGACCGAAAAATCGACAGAAACTTTAGAATAAACACAACTGACACACGGAATATTAGGTAGGTAATGACTAAATGTTGTTTAACTTTCCCCCTTTTATTTCTGAAATTGGAAAGCGGTCAGTTCTCAAAACAGTCTTGTTTTCCAAATCTGGTAGGTAATTTATTTTGTAACCGTAAATAGACCATTATCGCTATAATCTCGTTAATAGCCCATTAGTACTGAAAGTCTGGTGGCCAGGTAAGTAAATTTTATTATTCATACATATTTAAACATATCCTTACCAAGGGTTCTAAATCAACCTTATGATATTTTTTATTATCAAATAAATTTAAATACAAAACTGTCAAAAAAGCCAAAAATACTAGAGAGCCCACTATGATTAAAATGCCAAACTATTTCATGAGATATTTTAAACCGGACCTGGGAATCTTGAAACACTCTTTCATTGCTTATCTATATTTCGAACAAAATGGGTAATAATGAGGGTCGTCGGCTAATATTGATTTACAACCTTCTTAGATTTCTGGTTCTACTTTACCTTATCATTTTTAATTTACGTACTCAGTGTATAAGAGACCCATGCTAATGATACCTCTTTGATAGTATCGGTTAATGACGAAATTAAAGAACAGAAAAGTGAACAAGTTTTGAACTCTGTTTGATTTTCGTCATTTTATTTATGAAATTGGAAAGCGCTCAGTTCTCAAACAGTCTTGTTTCCCAAATCTGGTAGGTAATTTATTTTGTAACCGTGAATGGACCAATCGCTATAATCTCGTTAATAGCCCATTAGTACTGAAAGTCTGGTGGCCAGGTAAGTAAATTTTATTAACTACACACATTTAATCATATCCTTACCAAGGATTCTAAATCAACCTTACGAGATTTTTTATTATCAAATAAATATGAATACAAAATAGTCAACAAAAGCCAAAAATATGGAGAGCCCACTATCATTAAAATGCCAAATTATTTCATGAGATATTTTAATCCGGACCTAGGAATCTTTGAAGGGACACACACTTTTATTGCTTATCTATATTTCGAACAATAGGTAATATTGATTTACGACCTTCTTAGATTTCTGGTTCTACTTACATATTTATTTGGTGATGGTTATTTCTTGTAATAAAGGGTATTACATTTCAATCTGTGTTTCTCTACTAATTTACTCATCATCCCTCAGACTACCAATACATCAGCATTGAAATAATCTTGGTTGAATAAGGTAAGCTCAATATTTTTTATATAAGCAAGTGGCGCACAACAGATCATCATGTCACTGGAATGAAGAACCTCAGCCACTGCTCAAATATTTTCTCAACTGAACGACCTATACATTTTCTCCGATGAAATCTTTAATCTGTTTTACCCAGAGAAAAACAAAGGTTACAATCCAATTATTAAAGAGGAAACGTCCAAATTATACCTAATATCAAAAAAAACAAATGAATTTTAATTCTGAAAATGAAAATTACTGACAATTGGATCAGTTGAATATAACCATCGGGGTGCCTTCGATTAACAGTAAATACTGTTAGATAAATGTATTAAGCATTTTTTACTCTATATACGTGAAAGGTTCGTACTATTTTCAGGAACACCCTAGAGAATTTTTGCTATCACTTACGTTTTCTTTCATGATATCATGGATGAACTGGAAAAACCATACGCAGTGGTAAATATTCGCAAGGAATCGACAAAAAAAAAACACATCTTCTACCAGCGGCATATTTAATCTGAAATATTTTTTTTTAATGAATGAAATGATTTATAAAACAACATGGAACCCACTGTATAACACGTTTACCATATAACTTCCAATCTCGCATTCTGTATCCAACATGCGGTTGTAATACTACATTTTCATGCCACCAACAGGCAGTTTCCATCTAATGGGTGTTATAAAGGATTGCATTATCAGACAGAGAGAGAATTCCACCCACCTTTGGTTGCTGCAGCGAGTTAAGTCCTATCTGGGTGTAATGGCTTTTGAGATTCTCCAAGTTGTACTTTATTTCCTGCAAAAAGGCTATGGCTTCTTCCCGTGACATCTGAAAGAAATATTGTTTTTACACGAAGAAACAAGAAATCTCCATTGTGAGAAGCGCAAATATACTGAACATGGTAATGTTTGGAGTTGTTTTTTATGCTTGAAATTGATTCAATTCCATGTGTAGAAATGAATGGAAATATTTTTAATAAGCATCGATAGATCCATCTTATGTGAAAGAAGTGTAGTAGTATGTCATTATAAACTCAATAACATGCCATATTATTAATGAAAAAAATTAACAAATGAAAAACATACTTTTATTCAGAATGCATTATGCCCTCTTAGCTCTCTCAAAGTGACAATGATAACTGAATAAGCAGGTCTAGTTTTATTGGTTTTATGTGACTCAAGATAAATCCTTGGCAATTTATAACAAAACATTACGATCGGCTTTCGCTTCTCGACTTTTATTGTTCGCTAAAGAAGGTGTTCCGATTGAAAAGACGTATAGCCTAACAGGAACGGTGGTAGAAGGGAAACTCATATTTGCCACTCAAGTGCACAGGCTGCAAAAAAATACCTTTTTACCATGTTTCAAAATATTGTTAATAATAAGAGTGAGAAGGCGTAGAAGGAATTTTTTCCCACTGGGTTTTTGAACTTATATTTCCGTAAGTAATAAAATATTATATTTTTTTACAAATGAATATTGTGTGGTTTAGGGAAATAATTGTCATATATTATATATATATATATATATATATATATATATATATATATATATATATATATATATATATATTCCTATTTACGACAAAATATTTGACAATTATTTCCCTTAACCACACAATATTCATTTGTCAAAAACTATAATATTTTATTACTTACGGGCATAGAAGATCAAAAACCCAGTGAGAAAAAATTCCTTCTACGCCTTCTTATTCTTATTATTAACAATATTTTCTGTTATCTATATATATATATATATATATATATATATTAAATATATATATTAATATATATATATATATATATATATATATATATATATATATATATATATAATATATATACAGGGTGGTAAATATTGAAAATTAGGGGATTCCTCAAGTATTCTAATAAAATTTCCAAATAAATATTGTCCGGAAACGCTTCGTTTCCAAGATACAGGATGTTAAAGTATTATTTTTATTTCCGTTTTTTTTTTAATAACTTTCGAAATACTGACCTCAATCAAACGAAAATTGGTATTGAATGGTTATTTGAGGTGTCAAATTCGAACCTGATGTTATCAGTATTCTGCATTGTTATCAGTATTCTCCAAAGTTTTTGAAAAAGCATTCTACCAGAGACTGGTGACATTTCTTGATAATAATACATTTTTCAGTCCCTTTCAATTCGGTTTTAGAAGGAGAATGTCTACCAATCAAGCAATCATAGCACTGTATAATGAAGTTTTTCAAAACTTAGATAAAAGTAGGTTTGCAGTCTGTCTTTTTTTCGATTTACAGAGAGCCTTCGAAGTAATTAACATCGGACTCCTACTTCAAAAGTTGGAAAGCTATGGGATACGAGAAAATGCTTTACAGTGGCTTGACGGATTTCTATCAAATCGTACGCAACGTGTTAGATTACGACTTAACGATATTTCGTATCACTCTGAAGTAGATATAACATACAAAAACATGTCTGGAACTCACATATCGTTATACGCAGATGACACTTCTGTTGCCTGCTCTGGGGAATCACTAGCAAATCTGAACAACACATGTACTGAGGCCGCAAATTATATCAATAATTATTGTCAAAAGAACAACCTTATGTTGAATCAAAGCAAGACTGAATTATCCATGTTCTCCTTGAAAGATTCAAATAAAAGTTTTATAATAAAATTACATGATGAATCTTTTGAACAAAAGCGAGTAGTAAAATACTTGGGAGTCTTAATAGACTCTAAACTTTCATGGACGTATCAAATCGATAACGTTCTAAAAAGATTAGCGAGACATTGTTTTGTAATCTGGCAACTTCGAACAAGAATTGATCACAATCTCTTGAAATTGTTTATTCAACCATGAATAATGGGATTCTAGCCTGGGGCAACAGTTCTAGGCCTAATGAAGTTTTTATTCTACAAAAAAAGATTGTACGTAACATGATGTTCAAACCCAGGACGTTTTCCTGTCGCCAATTGTTTAAACAACTTGAGCTTTTAACGTTCCTTCTCTCTTCATTTATAATTGCATATTATATATAAAAAATAACCCAGCTATTCTCAACCAGTCTCGTGAAAATATGGTACACAACTTAAGGCAAAACTTCAATATCAATATACCATCCCATCGTTTGTCAACTGTGACTAACAGTCCGTTGGTTTTGCCGATTAAATTATACAACCACTTATCCACTAGGCTTAAAATATTATCAAATGTGAACTAATTCAGATATGAAGTTCGAAAACTTTTAGTTAACGGGTCTTTTTATTCGGTTCCGGAATATATGTGTTGTAACCTGGTATAACCACCTACTTATGTACACTTTTATACAATGTCCTTCATATACTTCTTTATACACTGTTCTTTATACACTGTTTTCTGTCTCTACACTCTGTTTTTTATATACATTAGCATATATTATATTATAATATACTATACTATTATGTATTTGTATTCTGTAATGATTGTTTTTCAACAGATTATTTAAAATTGACCTGACAATATCCTATACTTATGTATGTATAAGTCTGATTGGAAATAAAGAAATTGAATTGAATTGAATTGATCTTACTCGTAGGGGGCGCCACCTATACGTCTTTTTCTTTTTGGAAGATTTATAACTTTTTGGCGTACTCCTAGCACATTTTTCATGGAAGAATCAATTCCACTATCAAATCTATGTAAAAAAGCTGTACCTGTTACGAGTCGCTATAAGCAACCGTTTTCTAGATATTTGGACTTGAAAATTTCAAGTCGATTATTTGATAATCGATGCGTGTTGAAGTTATTACCATTATTTTGCATTTTTCACAAGAATGCTTAGGAAATTAATTTTACGTTGCAGTAAGAAGTTTTGGTTTTTTGTAGAGGGCGCCACCTATTCTATTTATTTTTACTCGTTTGAAATAGTAATTTTTGTATCAAAGGTGCAAAATCTATTTGTTTTAATAAAATTTGCAAGAAATATCAACATTTTATTTCAAGAAATTTTGAATATGTATAATAAAATAAAATGAAGAAAACTAAATTGTATTCAAATAAATTGTTCAAAGTGTCCACCTTCAGCAAAGATACAGGCATTCAGTCTTCTAGTCATTGAATCTCGTACCCGCTCAAAAATTATTGGTGTGTTTCTTATTGTTTCACAGGCGACTACTATTCGGTTTCTTAGATCTTTCCCGTTCGCTACTGGAGTTTCATAAACTAGTGACTCCAAATGTCCCCAAAAATAAAAATCTGTGCCGGGTTTAGATCTGGGGACCTTGGTGCCCACGCCTGGTTAGGTTCTTCTACACCCCTAACGATCCATCGATTTGGTTAGACAGTTTGACTACCAAAGACTGACTACTAGTGCAAATCCTTCATAGTGGGAAATATTTGGATACCAGTACACATGGAAATATTTCGTTCGGGTATTTCAAGTACTTCTCAGCGCAGTTCATAGATAACTCCTTCGAATGGTTCCTGGTATGATGATGAACTCCAAAGAACTATATCGAACAGAAAAACGGCAGTGATAGACATACAGGGATTCCTCTTCTTCCTTTCAATGTACGGAACCTGAAGATTGTGAACCTTAAAATGCGCGTTTGTTAAAGGAGTATGTGAGGTGTTGTCATTCTGTTTGTTCGATATATTTTCAGATATAAGTTCAAGAGAAATACGAATGCAAATCTTTCAAATAAATGGATGGATGGATGGAACCATTATGGAGCACCGTTCTGCTACTCTCTCGAACTCAATTTGGAATCATCAGACAAATATTTGACTCACAAAGAAAAATAATTCTGACAGATATCCCTCCTTAGCAATATTAATTTTTTTTCAACTCAAATGAAGAATCTGCTGTTTCCAAACGGCTACTAAAAAACGTGGTATTCACTGTTGCTATCGATGAACGCGATATCAGAAATTCCAAAGTTTCAATTAGCAGCGTGTTACGATGCTTCACCGCCAATCTGTTTAACGTAGAATGTATACGTGCTATAACCGCAGTGAATCGAATTGTTTTCCACAAAACCATTATGCGAAAAATCATTGAATTTGTCTCCATAACTCGAACTCATTTATGCCATAGGGTAGTATGATTGGGTTGTGATGCTGACATGAAAGGACATTCAGTTATAGCACACATAACATGAATTTCAGATAACACTTCACTTAATATAGAATTAATTGTGGGTTCCTTTGTTCCAAGACAATTTTGTCCCCAGTGTTATAGTTCAGGCCCAGAGTTTGGAAAGGACAATATTCCACTCTGCCAGTTGGATTTTATCATGAAAACGCCAATATAGCAACGTTTTCTTTTTTCACCTGGATAAATTAACTCCTATATAAAATATGTCATTTAAAGATTACTGTTTTGTCATTTTGACAGCGATAAAAAAGGTGCATCGTTTTTTATCACCGATAAAAACGCCTGTTCCTCTTAAGCGTTTACATCTAGTATGTTTACGTCACTTTAATGTCTGCCCTGTCAGTTATTTGAGTATTGTTGATAATTGATACTGAAACACTACAACATGAGTCGTTTTCGGGAAGTTTCGACTCAACATATAACAAAAAATATAGAAAAAGCAATCCCGCAATCCACAAAGAATATTAAAGCGTCAATATGGAGACAATTCATGGAGTTTTGTCAAGTACGAAATTACGAACTGTCGAAAATAACTCCGTTACAAAAAGTAGCAGATATATTAAAGGATTGTGCCTATAATATGAAAAAGAGGATGGAGAAGATTATAAAGAATATGCAGTTAAATCAAATTGGAATTCAACTGCGAAGATGATTCAATAAAAATATTTCAATGAATACAATATTAAATTTGATCCTTTTGCCGACATAACTTTTAAGAAACTCGTGATGCAAGAAATAGTGAACGGAAAGAATTACAAGTTATTCCAGAGGAAAGAAAAGTAAGTTCTGTAGCATTGAACAAGGAAGATATAGTAAAAATGGCAAAATTGTGGAATATAGACAACCCAGAGGGATTACAAAAAATATTCTTTCATATAGCTTCTTATGAATTAGCTTGGAGGGGGGGAGAATCTGCAAACTGTAACATTTACCATTTTAAAGGAGAAAAAATCAAGATGGAACTTCAACAAGAAGATTTGAATACAATACAATATTTTCAAAGACGACACTGGGTGGGTCGAAAAAATTGGCAGACAGCAAATGGATAACAAAAAATGAAATGGATGAAGGTATTTGTCCCGTTGCATTGTTAAAATTACTGTTACAAAAAAGAAATGAAAACATAATATCTGAACGATTTTTTTTAACTCCAAATCGATTTTGGAAAAACAAAAATTCTAAAGGTTGGTACAAAAATGTTCCACTGGGTATTAATACGATTTCTACTTGGACCAAATATTCTGCAACTAAAATTGGACTCGACATTACAAATAATTAAATTACCAATCATTCAAACCGTGCTAGTACAGTTTCCCAGTTAGGCAAAGCAGGAGTAAGTGACCAACAACTTATAAAGATAACGGGACACTCATTATCATCTTCTATCAAACCCTACCTCCAAATTGAACCTGAACGTCACGAAAATCTTATTAGTTCCTTACGAGCCTCGAGTGAGAAAAATCAAAATGAATATTCTACATGTGTGAATACCAGAGAAGAAAATTTTGAAATCAGTACACCAAACCAAACAATTTATAACAATTGTGTATTCAATAACTGTTCATTTAAATAATTGAATTGTATCAATAAGGATAATTATTGTTGTTGTTCATTCATATATTCGGTCGTTAATTTATCTTGCCAAAAAACACTCGAGCTTTTCTTTTAAGGATACATTTCTTTTTAACTCAAAATGTTTCGATCAGGAATTTTGCTGGAAAAACTGACATTTGACATGTCAGTTTTTCTCGTAAAATTACTGATTGGAAAAATTATTTCGTTACAGAAAGAAATTTATTCGATAAAAAAAAGCTCTTGTGTTTTTACTGTTGATAATAATGGATTGTAAAAGTTGCCATGAATGACTTCAAGCTTCCTTATCTCAAATAGGTTTCAATACTAAAACAGTATATCGAATTTTCAGAATGACATATCCAACAACACTCTATGATTTTGTTATGAAAGCAAATGCATCTCACGAAAGAGATGGCGACTTGTGTTGGACAACAGGGGAATTAATATAACATTGGCAATCAATATCAATTCTCAACCTGATTCAGATGAGCCCAAAAGTCATAATGATTATTTCAGAAAATATGTTGGTCTCGAGAATTCCTGAATCAATATTTTGAGGGTGATGAACATTTCGAAAGCGGTTTCCAAAACGGAATCCGCCTTGTTTATCTGATGATATAATTATCAACTCCCCGTTGTAGGTTTCGAAGTATTTCCAATGTCAGTCGAATAAGTTTATCTTCAACTCAAAATATAGGGTTCGTTAAAAATCGTACATAATATATGTCGAATAATGAAGGAAAACGGAAAGATAAATACATATGATTCCCCTTATGGAGTATATAGTAGACCAAATCAAGTATAAACCCTTCACCGCGTAAAAAACAGTCGATAACTTTGTCTGGCGGAGGTAAACTCTACCGCTTTTGATATTTTAATTTTATGTGAAGATGACTCAACAAGTTATGATGTTGACAGTGTTATTAAAATCAATACTTTTGTTTCGAAGGATTACTCGCTTTTTCCGCGTGTTTGAATTAGGTACAAATGGCTTGTGAATACTTTTCAACCTTACATTTATTCCATTTCAATTGGGAAATCAATGAAAACAAATTCAGAAAGATGTGGAGAATGCGCTGATATGCGAATGGAACGATTTGCATGAGTTGATGAAGCAAGCAACGCTTGCTGTTTTTGATGCCCATATATGTGGGAGGGGGAGACATCCCCGGATTTGGTAATGTTGAACAAAGTAACTTTATAATTTTCTGGTTGAATCGCAGATGATGTGAAACCATCTATATATATATATATATATATATATATATATACAAATTGGAAGGAATTTAATGGACCTAGCCCTCAGAGAAAAGTGCTAACCGTAGACACGTGTTTCGGGCTCTCGGCCCTCATCAGTACGGTGGAGAAGTGCAAGGATGAACAACACTTGGTAGAAAACGACAAATCAACGGAGTCAACAACAGAAGCCAGCCGCTCATTTGTGATTTCGGTCAGCAGACCCTGAATTCCAGGGCAACAACCAACGTCACCACGGAGGCAGCTATAGCTACCTGCATGATATCCGAGTCCAGGAATATAAATATGAAACAGAGTAATATGTTGTTGACTCTGTTGATTTGTCGTTTTCTACCAAGTGTTGTTCATCCTTGCACTTCTCCACCGTACTGATGAGGGCCGAGAGCCCGAAACACGTGTCTACGGTTAGCACTTTTCTCTGAGGGCTATGTCCATTAAATTCCTTCCAATTTGTTTTTAACAGTCCCCTCGATATTACTCTCTTTCATATTTATATTCCTGGACTCGGATGTCATGCAGGTAGCTATAGCTGCCTCCGTGGTGACGTTGGTTGTTGCCCTGGAATTCAGGGTCTGCTGACCGAAATCACAAATGAGCGGCTGGCTTCTGTTGTTGACTCCGTTGATTTGTCGTTTTCTACCAAGTGTTGTTCATCCTTGCACTTCTCCACCGTACTGATGAGGGCCGAGAGCCCGAAACACGTGTCTACAGTTAGCACTTTTCTCTGAGGGCTAGGTCCATTGAATTCCTTCCAATTTGTTTTAACAGTCCCCTCGATATTACTTTTCTTTATATATATATATATATATATATATATATATATATATATATATATATATATATATATATATATATATATATATATATATGTATTTATGTGTGGGGTTCCTTGAATCCTGGTGTATGTTTATTTTTTGGATGGGGGTTCTTGGGTTTGGGATTCTTGTGTTGAAAATAAATCTATCCTTTATTATTTCAGACGTTTTGCCCTGGCCGGAGGCATCTTCAGAATAGGGATTTCTTTCCATTTATTGTTTTTTTCTCGTGATAGTTAACAATGAGGTCTGAAAGGAAAAACGTTTTGAGTTATGGTGAAAATGAAAATAACAGTGGCTGACATGTACAAGGAAGAACTGTTTGGTTACATACCTTGGCCATCATTATTGTTGAGATGACTCATTTTATATGGACTATATTTATTGTTTGATAGTGTGTCTTGTTTTGCCGGTTTTATTCAAGCACAATAGTTGAGTGCGCCGCAAAATTGGCAGTGTATTCGACAGCAAGAGTAATGTGTTTTGGGTGGTTTTGTTTTACGATTATTTTTGTTGGTGTAGCAGTTGGGTCGAATTCCAGTCTTATTTGAATGGGTGGGGACTTCTGGGGTGATAGGCGTATTGTTACTGGGAACTTGTTGATGATTGTCTATGCAAGGGGGGATATATGGAAGGTATTTGTGGGGACATGATAATCTCATAGTATTGTGTGGTATAATTGGCTTAGGTAATGTATATCTGTTCTGTTTTTCATGTCGTTTTTTTATGTAAATCATTCATTTTATAACTCTTTTCTCTCTGTTGTTTCCGTGGGCCAACATTTTCATGTTATGGAAATTAGGGTTGTGATTTTTGGTTAAAATATGTTTGTTTGAGGCCGTACTGGATCCTTTCCATTGTCATCGCTTCTTGATGCGAAATGAAAACAAAGTATTCAAAATTCAGTTCCAATATATTTCCTTCGATATTGTCGGTACATTCAACCGACTTCGAGAAAACATATTTAAACAAAAATAGTTACATTTGAAGTGAATAAAAATATATCCTCCCTACACAGGCTGATAACTGTTTTTCGCCACACCAACTGGGCATAATTATTGTTGTTTTGCGTTTATACTTCATCCATGTTTTGAATTGTATAATATTTTTCAAGCCTATTTTTGTAATAGCTGCCTTCGAAATGTACATCTGTTGGTTATAACCTAGAATTATACCTTTACTTGTGGAGGAAGACTTCGTGATTTCAACCCCATACCCCCTATTTCTAGAACTCCACTCAGAGCATTATGGACTACTTTCATTCTGAAAGAATTTCCTCCTATGGTCGGAGTGTCAGATCAAAGCGGCAATTCATATTATTTCTCCCGGGCTTTCCAGCTCATTCAACTGATATTGGATATTCTATACAAAAAGTATTGAACCACCTACTTGGAAACTGCTTATTATCACATAGAGAATGAAACTCAACCCTCACAAAATATTGCCTTGAAAAAAAGTCACTGAAGTAAAGACCTTCTTGTGTTTTTGGTATTATGTACAATTTGTTCCGGTCTTCTGAAGGAACCCTTCCACATCTCGTTGGGAAGTAAAAGGAATTTATCGAAACTGGTTTCATATAGAATGTAGCACACTCACCAATCCCGCCTGTAGGAACTCCTCAATGGCAGACGTAACTCCTTTTTCATCTCCAGTCCAGAAAACATATTCCGCAATATCGAGGGCGGAATATTGAACTCCCGATCCGCTATCCGACTTTTCAATCTGGAAGAGGAAATAAATGTCAAAGCGAACTCAATATTCATTATTTCAGCTGAAACGGATTTATAGAATGGAAAGCTTTTTCCATGAGGGATCAATTGAATCTAATTTCTTCTGAAGTTAAAGTTTGTTTTTTGATAAAAAAGTCTGCCTACATTTCTGAATACCAGATGATTTCATTATTATTTCGATGATTGTTTTTAGGAAAAAATAATGTAGGAAATATTCGCTCTGACTGAACTCTGTACTTTTCACAATTTCCGAAACAAAACTATGCTTGTCCGTATATAAAATCGGTGGGAATTGACATTTTGAGTCGTTCCTCGTTCAGTCTTGGCAGTATACACCCTCTTATGGGTAGTAAATATACCCTTCAGTTTTGAATATTCCCATTATGACAGGAATTTCAAGATGTTATTTACACTGAGTGCGTTAATTCACCACGAATTTTTCCAAACAAGCAGAAAATGGAAAAAATGGGAATTAATGACAATTGCTCACAAAATGGCGATCAAGGATCATCATAAAATGGATAAGGTGAATCAGGTGCGAAAACTACCCCGACACGGAAAGTAGAAGGGTTTGTGTGTATACTCACTTAGGGAATTGCAACATTGTTGATAATTTTCGTAAGGATGCGGTATAACTATCGATTCTGGCTTCAAATATATCCATCACAAAAATCTGTAGTATTCCTTGTACTTTTTTCATCGTGAAAATGGCTATTGGTCGACAGTTCATTTTGGTATATTTCTTTCAGTAGTTCTGCCATTTATGAAATATATGAGGTTAAGAAAAAAAACAGACAGAAGAATCAATGTATTGAGTATTACTATAATCATAATGCAAATACATTGGACAGGTGCAAGAAAACTCGGGTGCTGATGAACTTCGAAGCGTGACTCAGATAACAGAGTCGTGCACAATATTTGAGTAGTGAACGAGTTTGGTTCAATAGAATTTTTCAATGAAGACGAATCGCAGATTCGTAGCAGTTTGAGTCAGAAGTGGGATAATAATGGCTGATTTGAGAAAAATCTATGGTGAATACGGGAAATACACCCTGCGAGGATATGGAGGCCATAATGGGTATGATCAAGCAGCATGGAACTTTGAAGAATGGGCTTCTGCTCTCAGAGTGGCTTTGAGCCTGGCAACCTTCGGGAGATTGATGGAGCTGGCATTGCAGGATATCACTAGAAAATCTGGCCGGATGTATTTTGATGATGTCATGGTTATGGAAATGAGTTTTCGGACGTTCAAGGAGTGCCAATATCAAGCCGAATTTTCAGCACTGCTTTCTTGAATTCAAACAAATGTATCTGAAATACATGATATCCAAGTCTGGCCTAGTCCAAGAGGCTACCGCCAATTTTTGGAAGGATTTGCAGATTTTGGAGCTTCCCTACTTGAGCTGACAGCGCAAGTTCAATGTTGGTACACCTACAGCAAAAAAAGCCTGTTCATACTAGACACAGATGCGAGAGAAACCGGACTTGGAACTGTGTTATCACAGGTGGGAGATGGTCAGCAGGATAATGTCTAATCCCGACTGGAATTACCGTGTCGCCAGAAAAAAACTACTACCGATAATAGCATGAGTCGACAAAGACCTTTATGGAAGGAAGTTTCTCATCAGGATTTGACCTGAAGTGGCTACTGGAGATGAAAAACCTAATAGGACCAATAGCTAGATGGATAGCTGAACCAGTACCATTTGGAAATCACACATTGCCCTTCACAACAACCCAGTGATGCGAATGCATCATCTAGAAAACCGTGTCCAGATGTTTGTAAGCACCACATTCACCAGAGTTGGATGGCATGGTTTGGAGATGAACTGAATTATGGAAGAGCATCTTTCCATGGTTGTGGAAAAACATCAAAGGGTCTGGGACATATATTTTCCACTATTTCTGATGGCATATATAGGAGCTAACCAAGCTTACCTTGGATCACCAAGCAACTAATTGGTAGAGGTACGAGACCAAGCAGAAAAGCCCCAACCTTGAATGGAACTTTGCTAACTTTTTGCAAAGAAGTCAAATACCTGGAAGTTATAATCAACCAAAGTCAAACACGGAACAGTCATATCAATACCATTTTTGAAAGGCTACAGCGGCAACCTAGACGTGCCGCAGAGTTTTTGACAAGACATGGGGTTTGAAGCCGGAAATGATATACTGTTTTCGGCAAATGATCATCAAACCTTTGGTCACCTATGCCTCATTAGTATGGTGGCCAAAAACCCAACTATATTCACGGGCCCCACTGCAGCATCAGAGGTAATGCTGAACCTTTCACCACTGCACTTGTGTGCAATGGAAGCAGCGAACTTGAAAGCTGGAAATCTGATTGGACATCTGAAGATTCTGGAAAATATTCCTCTAGAATCCAGGTACAAGCCACCAGGTATTATGGCAGATAGGCACGACTTTGGGGTAAATGATGAATTTATGATGAACAACCAACAAAGATTCACAACGAACGGTCCTCAACTAGGAAGAAATGCATCAGTATGGTATACTGATGGTTCCAAAATGGACGAAAGGGCTAGAGTAACTGGTCCCAATTTCATGCTCTCAAAATCCCCAACTATTTTTCGAGCAGAAACTCATGCTATAGGAATTTTCGCCCAAGAATATTTCGAAAGAGGCTCCAGGAGAACAGAAATTTGTATTCTGTCAGACACCAAGCAGTTCCTGAAGCTGTAAAGTCAAACACTCATGAGTTTAGACTGACTTGGGACTGCAAACTCCTCCTGAAACAACTGGCTACGAACAAGCAGGTTACTCTGATGTGGATGCCAGGTCACAAGGCAATGTGAGAGTGGACAGCCTTGCCAAGTAAGGGAGAAAAACTCAATTCTCTGGCCCAGAACCCTTCTGTAGTCGTTCCAAAGCCCACACCAATGAAGAGTTTTGGCGCTGGGAAGCTGACCAAATTAAAACCCATGGGAATAAGGTTCCAGGTGAAAGAGAAGCGGATAGGCTTCTGAGCCCATCGCCATAGGAAGCTAAACAGCTCCTCAAGTTGGACAAGAAAGACTTGAAATCAGTTACTGGACTGCTCACCGGACATCGCCCTCTGAGGTATCACCTCGAAAAAATTTATAAATCAGAGAGTGAACTATGCCGTTATTGCGAGAACTTCACTGGAACTGCAGAATACCTGTTCTGCGACTGCCAAGCGCTGTTTTCGAAGGACTTAAGTTCCATCAATGCCCTCAGACATCAGGAACTCAGTTCCCAGGAAACTAATACGCTTCGCAAGGAGTCTCGGCATCCTAGATCTTCAATATATGAAGGGTAATGTACAAAAAACCTCATAGGACGAGGTACGGAGAGGATGGAGAGCCTTATGGACCCGCCTATGATCTACAATTCACATACAGGGTGATTCGAAAATACTTTGACAAACTTCAGGAGGTGATTCCTCACAATATTCTAATATGAATTGTCTAAATAGATATATGTCCGGAAACGCTTCGTTTCCAAGATAGAGTGTGTTAAAGTTTTATTTTTATTTTCGTTTTTTTTATAACTTCCGAAATACTGACCTTGATCAAAAGAAAATTGGTATTGAGGAGTTTTCTGAGGTGTCAAAATCAAACCTGATGTTATTATTGCTCTTACTCGTAGGGGGCGCCACCTACACCTCCATTTCTTTTTTGAAGATTCATAACTTTTTTAAGCGTACTTCTAGCACATTTTTCAGTGAAAAAAATCAATTCCTCTATCACATCTACAAGTCGCTATGAGCAACCATTTTCTAGATATTTGGACTCGAGAATTTCAAGTCGATTATTTGATAATCGATGCGTGTTGAAGTTATTACCATGATTTTGCATTTTCCACAAAAATGCTCAGGAAATGAATTTGACGTTTGAGTATGTAGTTTTGGTAATTACATATTATGTGACAGTTGAACTTTTTGTTGTTTTGTTGAAATTTCTGTGAGTTTTAAAACACTAATTAAAAAAAAAAAAATATTTAAACAATAATTCTTATTAAGCCGATATGCAATTCGTTTATGGCCTTGCGGATGGCAATGCGCACGAAGCAAGACGTATTTACCAGGAGCGATTTCCTAATCGAGTACTGCCTTCAGCTCCAACATTTACCAGTCTCCACCGTCGTTTGGCAGAAACAGGTAGCTAGAGGGCAGCTGAAATTATTGGAAGACCACGAGCAGTCCGAACCCCAGAATTGGAAAAACATTATCAGTATCAGAGTGAAAAACATTATCAGTATCCATTTTCTGTAAATGTATGGGCGGCAATAATTAATAGTTACTTGGAAAGGTCCTTTCTTCCTTCCGTTCCTACTGAATGGCGCGATTATAGAGACTTTTTAGAAAATGAATTGCCAGGACTACTTCAGAATGTACCATTAGAATTTCGTATCCGCATGTGGTTTATGCATGATGGGGCTCCGACCCATTTTAGCCTTGTAGCCAGGGAATTCCTTAACACTGTCTATCCAAGTCGATGGAACGGTAGGCGAGGGCACCAAGGTCCCCAGATCTAGACCCGCTAGATTTTAATTTTTGGGGACATTTGAAGTCACTTGTTTATGAAACTCCAGTAGCGAACGAGAATGATCTAAGAAACCGAATAGTAGACGCCTGTGAAACAATAAGAAACACACCAATAATTTTTGAGCGGGTATGAGATTCAAAGACTAGAAGACTGAATGCCTGTATCTTCGCTGAAGGTGGACCCTTTGAACAATTCATTTGAATACAATTGAGTTTCCTCTATTTAATTTTATTCTACCTATTCAAAATTTCTTGAAATAAAATGTTGATATTTCTTGCAAATTTTATTAAAACAAATACAGATTTTGCATCCTTGATACAAAAATAACTATTTTAAAATAGTAAAAATAAATAGAATAGGTGGCGCCCCCTACAAAAAAACAAAATAATGGTAATAACTTCAACACGCATCGATTATCAAATAATCGACTTGAAATTTTAATGTCCAAATATCTAGAAAACGGTTGCTTATAGCAACTTGTAACGGGGCCAAGCTTTTTCACGTAGATACAATAGAGGAATTGATTTTTCTACCGAAAAATGTGCTAGGAGTACGCTTAAAAAGTTATGAATCTTCAAAAAAGAAAAAGATGTTTAGGTGGCGCCTCCTACGAGTAAGAGCAATAATAACATCAGTTTCGAATTTTATACCTCAAAAAACCTCTCAATACCAATTTTCGTTCAATTAAGGTCAGTATTTGGTGCAGGAGGGTTAGTTATCTGTGCCACGCCGGTATTAGACTGGTTAGGTTCAGAGAAATACAAATTTTTCACACTTCACTAAGGAGCAAACTTTCTACCAAGTATCCAGTATCCAGTATCCAGTGAATAAGTGTTGATCCTGCTGATTAGCGTAAGTTCATATATGTTTTCTGTATTTATGTTTGGGCAAATTGAATCCTTCATAATACGAATGTGCCTTTAAATGTATCTCCATAATTTCATGTTACCAAAGTTTTCAAAAGATAATTATCAACAGTCGTTTTTAACAATTGATGTCACTATTGCTTTTCGTCAATCTATTTGAATTGTAGACCGATAAAAAAAATAACTTCAAGTAAACCACACTCTATTTTTTTTCTGAATATTGTACCCTCTTATCCGTTTACAGAACGGATAGAATATTTTATTTCAGGCCGCTCCAGTGGAATAATCTCGGTTCGACCATCCTCAGACAGTCGATGCTCTTGAGGCTTGTTTTCTCAATCTAACAACAAGTTTGGCGCTGCAGGTGTGTTTTGTTGATTCATAACACCCTGTATATGGCCGGGCTTGATAGTGGAAACAGCTTCTAATACTTCAAGGCCAAAAGTCAGAGCAGTATCGATCGAAGAGCCACATCTGAAAAATCAACTGAACAACAGCATAACACAGAAGCTCAGAATATTAGGAGAACCGGAATACCGGAATAGCAATGCTACAAACTAATCGAGAGGAAACTGCTTCAGATATGATAGGAGTGGACATTTCAAGAGAGACTGCTGGGTGAGCGTACCACCACGATCATCATCACCTGCCAGGACACCTCCACATTCTCACTCTCCTGCGAGGTCAGGACCATCTAGGGACCTCAAATAGATACCAGGAGAACTAAGATTACCCGGCATATCGGGGCGCATGCTGCTAGTGATAACGGAGCCCTCAGGGTCATTCACGTCAACAGGATAAGAATAACTACTGATAGTTTGACCATCAGAAGAAAAATGAACAAAAGAGACGTCATATGCACCATAGACACTGGTGCCACAGTTTCCCAGAACCAGACAGCGTAAGACTGCTCTCATCCAATTTCGTCCTACGAACGGTAACTGGAGAGAATGCACCTATACGAGGAAAACGGACATTTACCCTCGGAAGGCTACGAATGATGGGAAGAGTTTTTGTAGCAGATATAGAAGACGAGTTCATTCTTGGGATGAATCTGATCAGAGACTATGGTTTTTCTTCCAATGGTGATAACAAAATCATGGAATTCCGAGGAGAATTTATTTCAACAGATCCATCCGAAAAGGGGCATTTTGTGAAATTGCGGATAACCAGAACTGTCAGAATACCTGGTTCATCTGAGAAGATAGTTGAGGCACGATTGGCAGAAGACCCTGGGAGCTGCGTTGGAGTAGTACAGTTTTGTGAAGAATCCCCCAGCAGAATATTACTTGCACGAGCTGTCATTAGGACAAAACAAGACATCCCTGAAAGAATTGCCAATATATTTCCCGATGGAATAACAATTCGGGAAGTTGACATCATAGGAGTATGCGCCAGTTGAGTGGGTTGTTGATTTGTGATTGTGAAATAAACTGATATCCAGACAAAAAAGGCACGGTTGATGACATACCCAGAACCATAGGGAAATCCTTGAAACATTTGTCACCAAAGGAATACGAAGCCGCTACCAAATTCATTGCCAATGGAAGTGACGTATTCGAGTCCACAGAGTGACCACCAGGACAAACCAACTTGGTCCAGCATAGGGTGGATACCTGTCAAACCCATCTGATAAGACAACCACCATGAACATCACCATCTGCCAAAAAACAGGAAGTGGAAAAGCTTGTCGAGAAAATGAACAAAGATGGCGTTATCGACGAATAATCAAGTCCATGGTTTGACTCGGTGGTACTAGTTTCCAAAAAGGTGGACCTACAAGATTATGTGTAGATTATAGAGAACTGAATGACGTCACGAAGAAACGCCGCTACCCATCACCAATGGTTTCCAACGCTGGACCTGGAGAGCAGATACTGGCAAGTGGGCATACATGAAAACGACAAGAAAAATAGTGCATTTACTACTGATAGTGGACTGTATACGTTTACCGTTATGTCTTTTGGTCTCTGTAATGCTCCGGCGACCTTCGAAAGATTTATGGAGCTGATATTACGTGGACTAACGTGAAAAATTCGCCTGGGGTACCTGGATAATGTCATGGTTATGGGTACGAATTTCGAAGAAAATCTGGTCATTCTGCGAGAAGTTTTCGGAAGTTCGAATAATGCCAACCTCAAGTTGGATCTTCAGAAGTGTTCCCTATTCCAGAAACAAGTGGATTTCTTGGGACACACAGTCTCGCTAGGAGGAATTCAAACAAACGAATCGAAAATACAGGCTATTCGGGACTGGACAATACCAAAAGATAAGCATGGAGCGAGGAGCTTTCTAGGCATATTACCGGCGTTTGTGGAAGGATTCGCAGACATCGCAGCTCCATGAGTTGACAGGAGATCGAGTGAACTCTCATTGATCTATCGAATGTGACAAAGCTTTCCACAAGTTGAAGGCAGCGCTTTGTTCAACTCCAATCTTGGCATACCCACAACAAAACGGCCCGTTCATACTGGACACCGATGCGAGTAATACCGAACTTGGAGCTGTATTAACACAGGTGCAAGATGGTCAAGAAAGAGTCATCGAGTACTACAGCAAGGTGATGTCCAAGACTGAATGGACTAACTGTGTCACCAGGAAAAAATTTCTAGCAATAGTCAGGCAGTAGATCACTTCCACAAATACCTATTCGGAAGGGAGTTTCTCATTAGGACCGATCATGCGGCCCTGAAGTAGCTACTGAAGATAAAAAACCCAGAAGAACAAATAGCTAGATGGATAGAGAAGCTGAATCACTGCCATTTAAAATTCAAACAACGCCCAGGACGACTGTATAGTAATGTGAAAGTCTTATCTAGAAGGCCGTGTCCAGAAACCTGTGAGCATTGTCAGCGCATTGAATGCCACGAAGGAGTCACCGATATTGAACGCATGAGACTGTTAACTGATGACCAATGAACTACCACACACATGAGACAGCACCAGAAAATCGATCCAACGGACTTATTACTTATTACATTGGAAAGAGAACGGAATCGCCAGACACTCCTGGAGAGATATATCGAACAGAGATCCCATATCGGGTAATATGGACACAATGAGATTCCCTGGTTGTGGAAAATGGATTAATTTAGATGGGATGGAAATCAGCTGATGGGAGGTCTTCAATTTCCCAATTGGTACTGCTCAGGAAGAGGATAGGTGATGTCATGAAAGGTATCCACGAGGGAACAGGAGAACATATCTAGAGGGCGGCGCCACTTAAGGTCCGAAGACACGTTCCAGAGGTGAGATGAAGAAATACAACGTAGGCGCACCATTCGAACGGATTGCCATTGTTATAGCTGGACCCTTTCCTGTGACGGATGATGGCAACAAATTCATCCTCGTTGCCATGGACTAATTCAGCAAATGGGTGGAAGCCTATGCCTTTCTAGACCAGGAAGCATCCACAGTGGTCGTTACATTGGTGAACAACATGTTCTGGAGATTCGAAGTACCGATGGAGCTACATTCGACCAAGGAAGGCATTGCGAGTCGAAGTTATTCAAGAAAGTTTGCGAGCTGATAGGTATCAACAAGACCAGAACCAAGGCGCTCCACCCCCAGTCAGATGGCATGGTTGAAAGATTCAACCGAACTATGGAAGATCATCTTTCCACGGTAGTGAAAAACACAGAAGGACTGGGACACTATTCCTGATGGCATACAGAGCAGCCGTCCATGACTCAACCAAGCTTACCCCGGATAGCATTATTGTCGGAATGGAACTCTGATTGCCCTGTGACTTGTTGTTCAGTTAACCACGCACCCAAGAGGTGGAAATACACGAAGATGCAGATGAACTGAGGGATAACCTGTTGAAAATCCACGGAACGAGTTTGATTTGGCCAGTGACAGGATGAAAGCTCGTTATGATTTGAAAGATAATTCAGGAGGATTCAAAGAAGGTAACCAGGTTTGGCTGTTCAATTCACGTAGAAAAAAAGGCGTATCTCTCAAACTGACACCGTTTCGGGAAGAACCGTATGAGGTGAAGGAGAGGATCACGGCGTGGATTAAAGAATTTTGGAATTTTCATTGTTCAGACCTAGATGATAAAATTCATAAGAAAAAATTTGGAAACGAAAAACCAGGTAAGGTACTCGATGAAATAAGAACTACTTAAATTCATAAAAATTGGGTTGAAGGTGGCCCACGAAGAACGAAAAGTCGTATTGGAAATCAAAGCACATTTCAATATTCCCAAAAATAGAGGCGCCAGCGCAAATAAAAAAAAGGGGCATTTCGGTTTTTCCCGTATATTTTAAAAACAGTTCGTGATATTTTCGACTTGGAAATATCGTTTCATTGTTCAATAAAATAGGCAACTTTTGTCGGATTGAACCGTTTCCGAGATTCCAATAGTGGTACGACATAAAAAGTAAGGAATGTATATGTGTTTTCACTTATTCATATTATCAAATGTCAAACAGTATAAAGCTCGATGTTGTTAATAAAATATTCAACTTACCGAATTGCTTTCAGTATCCGCTAAAAGATTGATCGGCGATCTCCTGTTCCCGTTTTTCGTCAGTTCGTCGGGAGCGGGCTGCATTAGGGTCTTGTGAACACCCTCCGAGGGTATTTCTATTTCCGTTTTCACTTTGGTTGTGGGAGTGCCCTTCGAAAAGGTCGTATCTACGTGTTGATCTATTTTCTCTAGAACTTCACCATCTGACTTCACTGGAAATCAGAGCGTTAATTATAATATTATGGATGAAAGCACATATTCTTCACAGGAATTCCAACTTCTAAGCGTATTTGCTGAGGTATTCATGTAATTTCAATCCAAATTGTAACGGTGAAAAATATGCAATCAAAAGTAATGGACGATTTAGTGAGATTGAAAATCATAAATTCCTGGAAAATTTTGTAGACAGTTATATGAATTGAAAACCTTATATAAATGCTAATTTATCAATTGAAATATATTCATAACACAACTAAACGAATATCTACTATGCGAAAATTCATTCTCATATTGTTATAAGTAAAATAATTTCATCGATTTCAATGTACAATAAAGTAATTACCAGTTTGAATTCCCGATTAGGATTTTATGTATGAAGTATTTTATTGAAAACCCATAACATGAATCCCATAACAGATATAATACATTTTGCAGATCATACTCCAGAAGATATAATATTGCATCACAAATACACATGTGACCCAGTGGTGCGTCCAAGCTCCATAATTTTTTTTCTTCAAGCTATCGACTTGACTGATGTCCCATAATAAAGTATACGACCGAATCCTGTTTTTAAACTCCCCATTTCTGTTACATTTTTGAGTTCGTCACTGAATGGTTGATTTAACGCAATAGGTTTCTCAGACTTATCTGCAATAGATTTTGCCTTTTTTTTTGACAATTTATGTGTCAAAATAGCATCATACAGAAAAATTCATAACCTCAGAACCAATCGAGATGGCTTAACCAATTTCTTACCAGTCGATTCCATAGGCATAAGCGCTCGTTTTGAGATGCAAGTGAACTGGAAATTGATGTTCGATCGATTTTTTGAAAAGGACAAATTAGAAATGGCAATAACTCGACTTTTTCAAATACAACACCCCATATTTGATTGAATCATCACATGGCATTTTTCAGGAGTTTTTTGTCGTTTTAGGGTCTGTGGGAACTACTTTTCGAAGTTTGCTGAATTTGTTGCAAAAAAAAAAAATTTCGAAAAAAAAATCATTGAGTTGGCCATTGTCGTAAAATTTTTGCGGAACTGAGGGTCGTTGATGAGGCAAGAGGACCTCACAACGAAACCTTGGTGAACATTTTATCCAGATGAGCCAAAAGCTCAAGGCTCTTCAAATGAACCTCCAACATTCAAAAGAAGCCAAAAGTGTGCTTATTATACATGGAAATTTATTGAAGAAAACCTTAGTATAGGGTTGCTTCAAGAACCCTGAATTAATAGAGGACGAATACAAGGACTCGCAATGAAATCTTGTGAGTTGGTTGGTTGAAAGCTGACGAGCCAGAGACAGGGTTGGCACTTAGCTTCCCTTGACACTGACACTCATTCAAACAGGTTTGTGCCTTTAATTAGGTTTAGAAGCCTGTTGATAAGGTTCCTCGGATTCATGCCTGTTTCCGGGCTGATCTCTCCAAAGGTTCTGTGTCGCCTACTACTTAGGGCGTCATAGTCGAAGATAATATGAGAGGCTGTTTCCTCCTCTTCATCACATAGCCTACACTCCACGGTTTCCCTGCGTACTCCCATGGTGTTTGGGTGTTTTCTCAGGCCGCAGTGTCCAGTCAACAGACATATTATTATACGAGCCTTCGTTCTGTTTAGGTTCAGAAGGTCAGCCGTCAGGGTCCGGTTTGGATGCCCTACCATGACTTTGCTGTGTATTTGCTCGCCAGTTTGATCCCAATATTGTTGGTGTCTTCTTTTCATGTCGATCAGGGTCCTGCATCAATTTTTGCTAATCCCATGTACAGGTTCTGGCCCTGTGAATAGCGTTTCAGATGCTTGTCTAGCTAGCTGATCCGCTTTGACGTTGCCTTCGATGCCTCTATGACCTGGCACCCACATCAAGGTGACCTTGATGTGTTTTGCCAGCTCGATGAGGTTCTGGAGGCAGTTCCAGACCAGTTTGGACTTTATCTGTATAGAGTTGAGTGCTTTGATAGCACTTTGACAGGCAGATAGAATGTAGATGTGTTTTTTCCTATAACCACTTTCTAGATTCTTCTGAATGCATACCATAATAGCATGTGTTTCAGCTTGGAAGCATTTGCAAAGTGGTATTATGTAATCCCTTCTTGGCCTCACCCCATGCATTCCTGCTCCCGTTCCTTCAACTGTCTTTGAACCGTCTGTGAGATACTTTTTCGCAACACTCATGACAAACCACGAGCAACCATATTGCTCGCACCCAACATTGAATTCACTCCTGTTCCAGAGTTCATCCCTAGAACTTTGGCAACCGCAATCGTGGAAATGACAAGTGAAGGCCAAGATTGTACCTTTTTCCCAGGGGACTCGCCGCCACAGCCACCACCAGAGGAAGTCCAAAGCCTCATCAGATGGTGTCAAAGAGGAAACAGGCATTTCATGCTGTGCTGCGACGCAAACGCGCACCATCCCACATGGGGCAGCACAAACATAAACGAACGAGGTGAGTACCTTTCAGAATATTTGTCTGTGATTAAATTAACATTGTCAATAAATATAACAACCCCACTTTTATGAATGCGATCAGGAAAGACGTTCTTGACCTAATCCTCGCTGATCCATTTATAACAAACTTCATTCACGATGTATCTGATAACTCCCCGATATAGGATCAACACAGAAGATTCGAATTTTCTGGGCCGGATCCCTTTTGTGATCTTTCCATACCCAAATCAACGGAGAGTTTCGGCGCTGAGAAGCTGACCAAATTAAAACCGACTGGAATGAGGTTCCAGGGCAAAGACAAGCGAAAAGGATTCTGAGCCTATCGCAAAAAAAAAACAGCTTCTCGAGTTGGACAAGAAAGACTTGAAACTGGTAACGGGACTGCTCACTGGTCATTGTCCTCTGAGGTGTCAACTTCAAAAAATGGAAAGCTCCCAGGAGTAAATTTTTTTTTCACTTCGCAAGGAGTCTATTTTTTTCAACGTTTCAATGGACGGCCCCTCTTCCTGGAAATGATATAGAGCACGGGATATAACATCGTTTGATAGTAGAGCTCATGCATTAAGTTTGACAGGGCTCTTGTATTTTGTATGTTTTTCTTCTCATTTTTGATGCCATAATATGGCCGGCATTGTATTGTATCTTATTCATTTGACATTTTACTGCGGGTCAACCAATTTCCTCATAAGGCAAAAGTCTATACATATATATATATATATATATATATATATATATATATATATATATATATATATATATATTTTATATATATATATATATATTTATATATATATATATATATATATTTATCTTAATATATATAAATCCAATGTCCTGATGTTTGTTCCCAGTGAACTCTTCACCAAGTCGACCAATTTCGATGAAAATTGGCATGTATGTGTAATTTTTTTCATCTTGAGAGAAAGGCTATTTTTCATCCCCCTAAATGTTGAGGGTGGTCCACCCCTCAATTTTTTATTTAATTTTTCCGTTAAATATTTTATTTTAATTTTTTTATGATCAGCATTCAAAAATACATACAACCCTGAATTTTCACCCTTCTACGATCAACCCCTATTTTTCCATCGCGATTTTTATGTTTTTTTATTTTATCCACAGAGATAAGGGGATAAGGGGAAAACGGGATAATGAAAAAATGGGATAACAGGAAAACGGGATAACGGGAATAACGGGATAACGAAAAAACGGGATGACAGGATAAGGGGATAACGGGAAAACGGGATACCGGAACAAAGAAAAAACGGGATAACAGGAAAATGGGATAACGGGAATAACGGGATAACAAAAAAACGGGATAAGGGGTTAACGGGAAAACGGGATAACGGGATAAGGAAAAAACCACAGCCACAGCAACGCGTGGCGGTGATATATATATATATATATATATATATATATAGTTGGTGGGTGTATTTGCTGACTAGTTAGAGTTAGGTACAAAACGAGGGATATTGAGGTGAGTAGAAATGAAAAAGTGAACTCTTTGAAAGTTCATCCAAGCTTTCGGAAATGTTCATTTCCATCAGGGATACTATAATAAATAAGAAAATCATGTATATCCATATATATATATTTATATATTTATATATATATATATATATATATACATACAGTGTCTGTCATAAAGTTGGCTACATATGGGAAAAAAATTGTTATTGAAATTTCTGAAAAACTCCATTGGCGGTTCGTTTCTGCATGTTTGATAACTAAATAATCCGTTGCGACTTATAACACGTGACCTCAGAATTTAGAACAAAGTTGTGTGTGGTGCCAAAAAATGGGTCAGATTGACAAGATATCGAAAAAAATTATGGAGAAAATGTGTTTGGAATCCAACGAGGACCTCATGTAACAATAACAAATAATAACTTGTGACAATTTTGTTGGGGTTGTCGTTCATTATCAGTTTTTGTGTTCTTTGATCTATGAATAGAAATGGCTCCAGAACTGAGTATGGAAGAATAGAAATAGTATTGCTATATGCCAAAAATTATCATAGCACAAGAGAAGTAGTTGAAATTTTCAATGGAAGGCATCCAGACCAAAATTTGCATTTTACTACGGTGGCAAAGATATTGCAAAAGTTCAAGGAAACTGGTTCGGTTGAAAACAAATATGAAAGTGTTCACGTTAAGCCTATCGTAAATAATGAGAATAATGTGAACAATGTTTTACTGACAGAAACGTTTCGACGAAAAGTATGGCAGAAAAGGCAGAAATATCTCAAACCTCTGTTAGACGAATTTTAAAGCAAAATCACTTCACCCATACAAACCAAAATTTATGCAAAAGTTATGCGAGAAAGGGATTATGACTTTCGATTCAATTTTTGTACATGGTTCCAGGGAATGTCAGAAGACAATCGTGATTTCTCAAAAAAAGTACTATTTTCTGACGAAGCAACTTTTACCTCAAATGGTGTCGTCAGTTCTCAAAATTGTAGATGGTGGGCAGATCATAATCCTAATTTTATGGAAGCCCAGGAACGATATAGTTCCAGAGTGAATGTATGGTGTGGAATTTTAAATGAGCGAATTGTAGGTCTCTTCTTTTTTAGACAAAATTTAAATTACGAACGGAATTTGAACTTATTACGGACCGAGATGTCTACATTTATCGACAACCTACCATTACAAGAGCGGATTAATTTATTCTTCCAACAGGATTCGGCTTCTATTCATTCCACGAATGGAGTCCGGGAGTGGTTGAACAATAAGTTTGGAGAGCAGTGGTTAGGTCGATATTCAGGTAATCTTTGGACTGCTAGATCTCCAGACCTAACGCCGTGTGATTTATTTTCATGGGGTTACCTGAAAAGCAATGTTCATAAACAACGCCCATTTCTAAACGTTGAACATTTAGAAATTTGTATAAGGAATTGTGCAGCACTGATCAACAGAACTATGTTGAAAAATGTTTGCCGCGAAATGTTCTCCAGAACAATTCTATGTATGGAGCGCGAAGGTGGTCACATAGAATATTGAAAATTTGTACATTGTTTGTTTATTGAGTTTCTTTTATTTTACCACATCCACCTAAACCATTCTAAATTCAATTAGGATAAATAATGTATTATTAAGTTTTTATTAATCAATCAATCAATCAATCAATACTTTATTTTCCTGAGACTTTTTTACAAGCATGGAAATTGTCAAATACACAAGTAAAAATAGGAGTTAAAAAATCAAGTGATAAAATATGAAATATACATGTGAGAAAAATAATATATATATATATATATATATTGAATGTACATAAAAAAATAATTCAATAGTAGTGGTAGGAGATAATCATATAAAACAATTGAAAAAAATATATAGTATAAACAGTAAAATAGTAAACAAGCAAACAATCATGATGTCAAGCAGCCAGATCACTTTGAAAATATTCATGTAGTGAATAAAATGCATTTTTGAAGAGAATACTTTCAACGCTATTTTTGGAATTGATGGGATTAGACATTTTCTCAATGAGTATTGGAAGTTCATTGAATATTTTTGTAGACATAATATGAGTATAATGTAAGTGACACAATTCAAAATATACATGGATATCACAGTTAGAATTTGTAATTCAGTGAATAACTGCTTACAAGAATCACCATATTTTTTAAAAACATGGTTCTCAATATATTTTTTTGCGAAATCAGCCGATCATTCAATCTACTGCAGTTACCGTAGCAGACTAAGCAATATTTCAGACTTGAGTGGACATAGGCATAGTAGTAGCTTAATAAAATATTAATGGGGACAAAATTTCTAAGATTCCAAACAACGAAACAATGTTGGGATAACTTATTAGAAATAGAGTCAATATGATCAGTCCAGGATAATTGCGAGTCAATGTTCAACCCTAAGAATTTGACTGATTGTTTCTGTACAATAGATTAAGTATTTGCCCTAACCAATAAACTACAATCCATTTCTCTTAGTGAAAAAACAATGGTATTTGTTTTGTTGCTATTTAGTGCGGGACCGTTTCTGGAGCAGTGATTGAGCATATTTACAACTGCAGTACCTGCCTGGTCAGATAACCCTTCACATGAAGCAGAACTCAATATGAAGGACGTGCCATCAGCAAACTGTACAGTACAATGTTGTTGATTGATATTGGAGATGTCGTTGACGAATAATAGAAAGAGTGTAGGACCCAAAACACTACCTTGGGGAACACCTGTTGAGATGTTACGATTATCAGAATGATATATTCCCGATTTGAGCCTGACCTTAACAGATTGTGACCTGCCAGTCAGATAAGTCTCAATCCATTTGAGACTTTGGCCGCGAACTCCAATGTCATAAAGTTTTTCGAGGAGAAGTTGATGACTGATGGTGTCAAATGCACGTGACAAGTCAAAAAGAATACTGATCGTTTTCCCGCCATTTTCAAATTTGTATAAAACCTGATTTACCAGAGAAAGAGTAGCATCTTGGGTTGATAAACCAGTCTTGGAGAGTGGGTTATACTTTCTACAGAAGAATACAAGTCTGTTGAGATAGAATTTTTCGAATTTTTTTGAAAATGAAGACAGCAATGCAATATCTTTGTAGTTGGAGATTAGGTGCTTATCATTTTCCTTGTGAACAGGAACCACAATAGCGTGTTTGAGACACGAGGGAAATGAACCCTCAAGGAATGACAAATTAAATAAGTATGTAAATGGTTCGATGATTAGTTCAGCAACAGTCAACAAGACTCTACCAGGTAATTCATCTATGCCGCTAGAGTTCTTAGACGATATAGACTTGATAATATCAAGAAGTTCAGTTTCGTCCAAAAAACGAAGAAAAAAGAGTTTGTTTTTATATCGTGATGATCTTCACCAGCAAGCTCAGTATCATTGATAAGAGATGTTACAGAGTCAACAAAAAAATCATTAAAGACTTGAGGAATGACAGGGCCACCGTGAACCCGAGTTCCATCATCAGTTTCAAATTAATTTGGTTAACAAATAGTAGTTGGTTTGAATCTTATTTACGGGTTGAGAATATTGAATGAGCTCATATGCAATACAGGGCATGACTACACCTAGTGACAAGACTAAATCGTGTTTTCATAACTAATCTCCCGCAAAATGTCCACAAATATTGGATCAGTTTTGACCCAAACTCATGTGATTCAGGTTATTGGAGCTGTTTTCAGATGAAATAAGAATGTATAATGTTTCTTAGTAAGGGTAGAGGAATAAATTTGTATTTTTATTTTATTTTTTCAATCCGGTTCAAAATTTTCGATATCTTGTCAATTTGACCCATTTTTCGGCACCACAAACAACATTTTTTTGAATGCTAGCCAAATCTGAGGTCACGTGATACAAGTCGCAACGGATTTTTCAATCATCAGACATGCAGAAACGAACCGCCATCAGAGTTTTTCAGAAATTTCAATAATTTTTTTTTTACCCATATGTAGCCAACTTTATGACGGACACTGTATATATAGATGTCACATCTATAATTGAGTGCATTTCTCATTCTCATTCTTGCCGGTAGGTATTAGCACTCTGAGAGGTTTGGCTCGAATTCGAGAAGACCAAGACCCTGACATAGAACCATGACCTTGATAAAGTTTCCATATATATATTATAAATGGAAGAAAGAGATTGTAGTCAAGAAGCCACCATCCACCTACAGCTGTTTCATGTATATATACAGATCGCGTAAATCCATGCATTGCGAACACAATTGAATAGGTAATGAAGAAAGATACCTTTTGAATAACGTAACATCCACCTAGGTGGTGACCTATTAATTTTTTTTTTCAGATACAATATGTCAACTGGATGCAATAGAATTCAAAATGACATAATTCTAAAAGTTCTATTTGTTTTTCTCAAGACGCGCAATTCATCGTTTTCAATGCCGTATTGAAAGCCGAACAGACAATTGCACATTGAAACAATCCATGAATTAGATGAAAAAAATAAATTATTTCGAGCACCAGTAATATTTTAAGTGGGAGGGTGGAAAGCTCATAGTGAAATATAATATAGTTGATGAAAAATATCTAGTCACAATTGTAAAAATATATGTTTTCAAAAAATAACTATAAACACTACTTGCAGAAATATTTTATTCGTGTGTAACTCAACGAAAGAGAATAAATTTAGTACAGCTTACCTTCTTCCTTAATTTCGGAATGTGATTGTTTTTCTCCATTGATATCCATGTAAACGGAAGCTTGGGATTTCATCAGATCCAATGTTTTTCCCAGTTTTACTGAAACCGAAATGGAGGCCTTTAATTACTGTTAACCAATATTTATCCTGGAGGGTGTTTGCTTTTAGATTTTGTTGCTGTGTCTGTGTTATTAGATTAGGTGAGGGTAGAACATAATAAGGGAAAATGTTGTATGTGTACACCGTGTAAACATTGAGCTGTGCCTAAATTTGCATATATTCAACATTAGTTTATTTGGTAGATTTGTAGGTGGAATTTATAGTCGTTGATTAGCCTTGCATTTCTTGTCAATGAATCTACATTTCCTCAATAATAAAAAATTTGAGGTAATCTCTTGAATCCATAAACTTGAAAAAAAAAATTTTCAATATTTTCCTCTCTTTTATCGGTAAATTGTGGATATTTCAAAATTTGTCATGGTGGTATATATAATATCCGGGTGCTCTAAACAAGCCATGGTTTCCAGAGTTCCGAAGGTATGAGATTCAAACTTGACGGGGGTGTTGGATTCAAGAATTGGAATATTTTTCAATATTTCATATTATCCCATCACTTCCGGTTTCACCAGAAACGACCCAACTTCAAAAAGAACACTCTGTATATTTTAACTTAGTTCGATTCTGGGAACAAATCTGAGTACGATCACATATTTTTGATATGAAAAATTGGTACATTTGATTTTTCAGGAGCATTTTCATTTTTGCATGTACAGTGCGTTGGACCCACTTCAACCAACCTGATGGACAGGAATGATGAGTAAAAAATATTATATGACAGTTTTTTTGCCTAGTTCCTATGGCGGTTGGATATTCCCAAAACCACAAATTGTATCAAGACAATTTTTTCAAATGACATCTTTCAGACACACATTTCTCAAATTCTAATTTTCACGACGAATCCATTGATGGTTTCGATCAGAAGTGGGATGAGTAACAATCCTAATAATAATTAGTGTATTAATTATTTTCCGAAAAAATATGACGAAATTGGGGTATATCGCTCATCAAGTATACTGTAGATACAAAATTTAATGGAACTGAATAAATAAACTTCAAATTTCACATAACAGTTCATAATCAATTCCAACAATAAAAAACGTAATATCAAGATTAATTGAAGGGAATTAAATGTTCGAAGTGCATTTCACCAGGTTCCTGACATTTTCTGACTTTATCACTTGTGTTTTGTATCACATTTCAGAACATAGCGCGATTTATGGTAGCAAACACTTCACAAATATAATTTTGTGAAATTTCAAGTGTTGTAGGTGTTATATGGAACACTCGTTTTTCCTCATAACCCCACACAAAGTCTGAAATATTGAGATCAGGTGATCGGGAGGCCAACCTACAGGAGCATTCATTGCAATTACTCGCTCATTGAATCGGTTCATTAAATAGTTCATGACTTGGATGGTATTGAGGCGGAGGCCAATCTTGTTGAAAATACATCGCTCAAGAAACAGCGATTGGTAAGTCCATTCACAATTCTTCGATATCATTTTAGAGGCATTCCAAATACCCCTAACAACTATCCTTGAAATGAAATTGGTTATTTTACATCCGATTACACCAGCCCATACCTTTACTCTCAATCTTTCCTACATTGAATGCTGATTTTGTGCCCAATATCTGCAATTTTGTGTGTTTATCCGTGAATCTTGACTTGTCGGAAAACAATATCAAAGAAACAAAATCGGGAGTGGCAATGTTGTTCTTACAAACTAATCTTCGTTTTCCATCATTTTCCTGAAATGATGTTGCACTTCGTTCCGGAAAATGAGGAAACCTCCTTGAATATGTGTGCAGATTCAAAAAATGTATAATTATACAGAGCGTTCCATCGATAATTCCAAAGTTTGATTCAGTTCCGAGCGAAGGAGCCTTCGAATTGTTTGCTTTATTCGTAAAATAATTACACGTTTTGTTTTGATCGTAAAATTGAAGTTATGAATCTGGTTTCGTTCAATTTTAAATCCATAGGATTCCCCAATTTTCTCTTGATTTTTCTAGAAATTATAAGTGGATAAGGATTGTTATCCATCCGATTTTCGAATCGAAACCATCAATGGATTCTCGTGTGAGTTAGAATCTGAAGAATGTGTGTCAAGAAGAAGTTGTCATTTGCAAAATGTAACTTTTCACATTTAGTGGTTTTGAAAATAGAAAACCGCCATAGGTACTCAACCAGGCGAAAAAAACTGTCTATAATTTTTTTACTCATTATTTTTGTCCAGTTTGATTGAAGTGGGTCCAACGCCCTCTGGATACAAAAATTAAAATGCCTCTAAAAAATCAAATGTACGAATTTTTCGTCTAAAAACTATGTGATCATACTCAAATCGTTCCTAGAATCCAAAAAAGTGAAAATATACAGGGTGTTTCATTCGAAATTCGCAGTTGGGGTCATTTCCAGTAAACCGGAAGTGACGGGAGAGTATGAAAAATTTAAAAAAATTTCAATTCTTGAGTCCAACGCCAAGTTTGAATCTCATACTCTGGAAACCATGGCTTGTCCAAAGAATATGTTGGCAACCGGTATATACAAGAATATGATTTTTTGGAAACTATGGTTCCTTATTGCAAGGTTTTGAATGGTTTTTTCATGGTTTCAGATTTTCGAACATCTATAAAGTACTAGATTTTAATTTCTAGGAAATCCACGTACATGTCAATTTTTTTATTTATTGGAGCACTTTATCGTATTATTGATTATTTTTAAGCTCTTATTGGAACGTGCTGTTGAGATAATGATGAAAATTTTGGTAATTTTTTTTTTGAATAAGTGAAAAATGTAATAAAACTATACTTTGTATTCAAAGCAAAAACATGCATCAATTATTCAGTGATATGGAGAAGACTAACTCAAATCTCTGATCTAATAAAAAATATAAATGAAAAAATTTGAACAAGCTTCAATACAATCGCACTTTAATACTGAGTAAAAAATAATTTGTTTAATTGTTTGACCTATGTTATTCTTTAAGTGGGAGATTCAAAATCTTGCCGCGGACGTCTTTCATTTTCGTAGCAAGCTTTTGAATCTGCTACTCACAGGATAACCTAGGTCAAACAATTAGAACAATTATTTTTTCCTTTTTACTGCATTTGTATGAAAGCTTGTCTTAAAATTTGTTTCTTATTTTTTTTCATTCAATTCTTCCTAGTCATCCATGAAATCCCTCATCTTATTGAATTCTGACAAACATTGATAATATCCGACTCCAAAAGGACTCAAATACTAATTTTTGAATGGTGCATAATAACAATACACGTCGCCATCTTGAACCATCATGATGTCCGACCCCCAAAAACCCCCACACACCAATTTTGAATGGAATCGAGCTATAATCACAAAACTCGTGCCATCTTGAAGCCACCATCTTGATTTCGTGAATTTTGACAAAACATCTTGATCTCCGACCCCAAAAACCCCCATATACCAATTGTTATTGAAATCGGGATATAACCAGAGAACTCCTTGCGATATTAAAGCCGCCATCTCGAATTTGAGAATTTTTTCAAAAAAAATCGTTATTTCTGTCCGCGAAAACCCCCTCATACCAATTTTGAATAGAATCGAACCATAATCGCGAAACTCGTCCTTCATATTGGAGCCGCCATTTTGTCATTAGTCTAGCAAAAGTTCCATAATGCATTGCCACTGGAACTATAAACACCTGCCAAATTTCAGCGGAATCGAACAACGGGAGGTGGATCAAATTCACTGCATTCAGATGAAATTCCGTTTCCATATAATATGTGAACTTTTTATTTATTTCTTTTCAGTTTTCGTTTCCGCAATTCATTCGATTGAAAATCGAGACCACGCGCTTGCTCGACGCCTTACGAACAAAAAATACCTCATACCACAAGAGCTTCCATCATATCCATTTTTATAAAAAAAACATTATATCTGATCACGAAAACACTTGGATATATCCATTTTGAATAAATTTCGAACACAACTCATCTGCCATCGTGAATTGTTGCAATTTGACAAAAAAAACTCGATTTTCCCCTTTAAAAACTTTAGATAGCCATTCTTAATAGATTCTGACCATTAGTCACACAACTATATTGAAGTTGCCATTTTCAGTTGTTAAATGTTCCAAAAAGGTATTGAATGTGTGGTAGGCACATATCATAGAATTCGAAAGAGGTCAGGGCCATGTGATATTAGCGACCGGAGTCAGCTTAGCTATCGTACAAAGAATTTCCCAAGAGACTAAAAACGACGATAAAGGCGCTTCAACATAATTCTCGACGCCAAATAAGGAAAACATCAGAATTGCACTGAGAAACCAATCGATCGACTTTTATTGAAGAATACGTCGTCGAATTTCAATTTCTACAACATCGAGAAAATGTGGGATAAGCCGTGGGCAGGAATTCCTCTGGAAAATGACCAGAAGTATTATAACATTCTGAGGAAAAAAACAAACATACTCAGGCACAAATATTTCCCAAGATGTATTGAGAAATATAAAGATGAGGAGTGCTGTATAACAGACAAGAAAAAGTTTGGAGAGACAAAAACGTGAATGATTTTATAAGCCAGTTAGTTTTCAATCGACACAGGAGGATCACTGACCATGCAGACGATAAGATGGGATTTATTCAGAATACACTTTTCAGATTCCAGTCTGGAACGAAATATAGCGATCACCACTCTGTTGGTGAAAAAACTGATACCCAACTCACCGACAAAAAGCATGATGGTTATGGACAAGTAGAAAAAGTATAAGTATAGAAAAGATGAATGTAAGGAAAATAGAGAGAACCATCTAGTTTCTTCTTGTCGATACGTTTTATCACAATATTTATTTGAAATGTCAATTAAAACAAAAAACAAAACCATTTTCGGGTCGGAAATGCGATTATTGTATGGAAAATCTTAACCTAATTTAGCTTTGAAACGAATTCAAGTCATGAATTTTCCACTATTGACCGTACTTCGTGTTACTCATCGCAATTGTGATTTTGGTATTACCTTTTCAATTATGTGCAACTCGACCTCTATGATGTTGATGTGCCCCCAGCGCCATCTGTCGAGTAAGTTTTATGTATATTCTCTCAGCAATTAGGATCGGTAATATAATTCAAAATATTTTATTTCCCATTGTGTCACATCAAACCGTTCAGAAGTTATCGAGGTAAGGGTACCATTCAGATCCGCACCTAGACTTGGCATTTCTAATGCATATTGTGAAAAAACGTATGAATCAAGTTGGAAAAAATAGGATGGTTGAAAAGAAAATTGAATTATATTTTCAACGATGTCCCACTTGACCCCCCATGCTATTTGAAATTTGCCTCTCCCGCGTCATCTATCAAGCAATCACAATATCTTTCATTTCGAAAAGTTGTATCGGGGATATCATTCAAAACAGTTTTTGTTCCATTGTTTCACGTCAAACCTTTCAAAGGTTGACAGTATATAAAAAGCCGCCCTGTATATGTTTGAATCTATGTTTAGTTCAAATCTTGCAAGTGAATTCGGACCCACTTCCACTTGTTCGATTAACGTGAAATTTGGCAGGTGTTCATAAACTCGGTATCAGGGAAGCTATATAAGTGTAGAAGGTCAAGAAATGTATTTGCTTCAATTAGTCTGCGTACACCAAATCATTTTTCACGGATGGAAAAATGTGCAATTAGTCATTAACTTGTCGTATTCTAAGTTTTGCTCATAAGAAGAATTAAAAGATACTTATCAATGCACTCTTGACGTTTCGGGAACTATATCCGTTCCCGTTTTCAATTTTTTTGGATATGGATGAAAATTTCTCAGTTCTCGTTGTATTTCTTGCAATGTTTCTTCCTTTAGTAATTTCAAAAGACTTCTGTCAAAAGGACGATGAGACATTGTCTTGTTTATTTATTGTATGGAGTGTTGTTCGGATAATGGGTTCAGTCCATTATCGTTCTTCTATATGCAATATATTTTGCCAGTAAGGGTTTCCATAAATGATCCTTATCAAAAGAATTTGTTGATATACAGTTTTCACCAGATAGTGGAATGAATGCGAATTATTCTAGTTTTCTCCTCTGGTTTGGGGTTTTTTGGCTAGAATTGTCTGTTTATTCCATTCTACCATATGGTCGCCATTGGATTTCAAACAAAGTTTCCATAATTCTGAACTTGTGATCTGTCGATTCTCAACATAATCTCGATGTTTGTCCTGGTGCTCTTTAACGCTCTTGACGTTCCATCAATTTTTGCCACTAGAACAAGCAGTTTTTTGGTTTTGTTTGTGTACGGCTCGATATCAATGTGTTAGTTGTTTCAATGTCATACTATTTTCAATCCGTTTAATCCTTTCAGATTATTCGGAGACATAATGTTTTATGTTATCTTTGAGATATACAGGGCTTTTCCCGATGAGCGTTAATTAGATGTTTCTGGCAAACCAGACAAGGGATCAACCTGAAAATTCTACATTATGCATTAATTAATATGATCTACACGCCTAAAATATTTTAGACGATGCGACGTTGCCGTTTCTACTATAAAGTAGCTGCTACTTTCATTTTTCAAATGGAACACCCTGTATATAATATCATATTATGATTTCTTATCACTTTGTCTACAACTTCATGTACTATTTCCCTATACTTATCTATTACCGTTTAGAAGATATGAATTCATTTCGATTTTTTTTTCACCAAACATGTACTTTTATAAACGCTGATAATCTTGAACTCTCTGGTACTAAGATGATCAAATTCGAAATGGAAGTGGAGTGATACCATACCACTTCGAGTCATATTTTTATTTGCCTCATACAGGGTCTTTAAAAAATGCAGATACTTTGTTCACATGAAAAAATGAGTGGAAGTCATTTTTTTCAAATGGAATTCCCTGTATGTTTCCACATTTTGGAGCTCTACATCCAATTCTAGATTGACTTTGTTCAGATAATCTCAAAACTGTTATGCCATTGTCATCATCATCCACTTCAGGCTTTCTACGAATGATTTTTGGACGAAAGGTTCCATTCAACCTACAGTCGATTCATCATATTATTATTCGGCTTCGGAAGTTGTGGATATTTTTCATGAAGTATCCGGCATGATCTACTTGCAATTCTATTGCACTCACCATAAATTATTGATAAATTCAAGAAATCTTCATTACTGTAACCTAATCTTGACATTTTTCTATTATAATTGGTATCACAATCAGTCAAAACCACCAACGAAAGTTTGAAGTTTCAAAATTGGAACATTCACTTTTCCAGAGCACACTATTAAAAAATATTAATTTGCAATGTTGTACGGTAGAGACACTCAATGCATACAAATTGTAACTTATTCTAAGGTTCATATCAAATTCGAATTGACTGATTTCAGACTGTTGAAAAACTAAATCGAAAATAAATATTACGTAGTATAAAATGAATGTTAAATTTCAAAAATAAGTGATGAATACAAGGAAACCACGTCATTTTCTGTTTGAAACAGTTTATCTCGAAAACGGTTCGAAATCGAAATGGGATTATCTGCACCAAGTCAATTTTAAATTGGATGTAGAACTCAAAAATGTGAAAGTATACAGGGTGTTCCATTTGAGAAAAATTGACTTCCACTCATTTTTTCATGTGAACAAAGTATCTGCATTTTTTAAAGACCCTGTATGGGGCAAATAAAAATATGACTCAAGTGAAGATCCTCATGGTATCACTCTACTCCATTTCGAATTTAATCGTCTTAGTACCAGAGAGTTCAAAATTATCAGCGTTTATGAAAGTACTTGTTTGGTGAAATAAAATCGAAATGAATTTATATCTTCTAAACGGTAATAGATATGTATAGTAGAAGCGGCAATGCCGCATTGTCTATTTTAGGCGTGTAGACCATATTAATTTATGCATACTGTGGAATTTTCGGGTTGATCCGTTGTCTGGTTTGCCAGAAATGTCTAATTAACGCTCATCGTGAAAAGCCCTGTATAGGTGGTTGTGTCTGTACTGAATTTACTACTCGATTGTTTTATGTATTGTTGTTTTTGATTCCATCGGGAGTATATTCCACGATTGTATCTATATATGCATTGTTCTCCGGTATGGATCTCATGAAAACAATTGCTTCTTCAAGGTTTTCTATCATTTTAGTTTCCTTCTAGGGGCATCCAATCATACCCTTTTTGACAATTACGTGATGGTTCGAGTTGTGGTTGCGATATCTATTATTGTGAGTTTTCTTTCGAAAAACAGTTGTGTTGCTATCGATCTGACATCTAATAATTAATAAAAAACCATTTTAAAGACAAGCTTTTATTCAAATGCACTGAAAAGTAAATAATAATGGATTGTCGCGCAAAGTTTTCAGTTCGAATACAAAAGCGACAAGCTTTTGAATCTATAACTCACGGAATAACCTACGTCACACATCCAAAGCAATTATTTTTTACTCTTCAGTGCCTTTGAATGAATGTCTTTAAAAAGGTTTTTTATTAATTATTTTATTTTGTGCTTCTCAGTACTCAAGAACGCCTTAATCTATACATTTTTGTTAAATCATCGTTATCATGAGACTTTTTTCCTGCAAGTTCTGAGCTATCAAGTTCTCCAACGAGGAGACCATCTAAAGGCTAACTCATCCGCCATTTTGGAGTTGCCATCTTCAATTTATGAATAATATCCGACCCCAAAAACCCCGACAAACCAATTCTGAATCGAATCGGGCCATAAATACAAAACTCGTCCGTCATCTTTAATTGGTTAATTTGGATGAAAAATTCATAATCTCTGACCCCGAATACCCCCACATAACAATTTTTAATAGAATCGGACCATAAAAGTAAATCTCGTCCGCTATCTTGCAGCGTCATTTTTTTCTATAACAAAAATTTTATGAGCCGTCATTCCAATTCCATAAATTTTGACGAAAATTCCATAATCTACGACTCCGAAAACCCCCACATACAAATTATGAATAGAATCGGACCATAATCACAAAACTCCCTAGCCAATTTGGAGCCGCCATCTTGAATTCATAAAGTTTTACAAAAATTCATAATCTCCGACACCGAAAACCACCCATACCAATTTTGAATCGAACCGGACCATATGCAGGCCAATATCGCTACTTAGTGCATTTGCTAAAGTATCCAAGAAAATCCTCCTCAGCGTTTTGTTAAAATCAAGGATAGGATGAAACTAATCCCGAATGAACAATTTAACTTCCGTAAGGAGCATTCCACCACATCCCATCTGGCCAGAATTGTTCATGGGGTGAGGAAGTCTGTTGTGGTCCTCCAGGACGTCGAAAAGGCATCCTATACGGTCTGGATAGAAGTATTAATGCAAAGGACTAGCATGCTTTATATATGTTTGAATTATTAGACTCCTACCTGGATCAACGGGTTTTCAGAGTGAAAGTAAATGGAACTAACTCTGCAGAATATCCAGTTGAAGCAGTTTTCCCACAGGGCTCTTGTCTCCCACCCCATGATTTCCCAATGTTAGAGCGGGCGACACTGCGATATATGCGCACTCGTTTGCAAGTGAGGTTTCAACCAAACAGCTGCAGATTCACTCAGAACGGGAAATCACACATATGGAGAGTAATAAGATCAAAATCAATTCGGCAGAAACTTAACTTATAAACTTTACACGAAAATTCTCAAACAATAAAATTATTAACAAATTGAAAGTTTAATACAATAAAATTAAAGAATCGGTCTCTATGAGGTACCAGGGGGTACAACTGCACAGGCGTCTAACATCACATAAACATGTAAACTTGGCCATACAGCGAACATCTGCTGCCATTAAAAGGAACTAATGGTTAATAGGAAGACTCTAGGCTATCAACAGCTAACAAATCAACTATATATGAATCACTTATTAGACCTGTAATGTTATACGCCTGCCTACGGTTTTGCAGCCTGTCTAAAACCACATTGTTGAAGTTGGACAGGATGAAAAAACAAAGTACTTCGTTTCGTTACTCAGAGCGACAGATATATTCGACTGGATGCGTTGCGCGAGTAAGCCGGTGTAGTCTCCATCCACGGACATATAAAAAATCTATCAAATAAATTCTACAGATATTTCATTTCTGAAAGCCCGTTGACCCGTGGCTTAACCGACATTAGAGTTCACCACAATATTACACGAAAACACGGTTTTCAATACAGAAATATCGATATTTGAATGTGAAAGAATATGGAAAATAAACAAAATCTCTAATTGTGTTTTATCTGCCCCAAGCGTACAGACCTCAGGCCAACCAGAAATTCTAATTAGGTAAAACGAGCAGTTATAGAGGTATCATGCTCCGCAGCGGCCGAAGGCTAAACATTAATTTTCTGTACTTGGTATTTTGACTGACTCTTTCCAGGCTACTGATCAAATTCAATTAATTACAACTATGCAACACTTTTTCAATTTACTCAAATTCAATATTAAATTAAAAAAATCCATATCAATGTATAAAGAAGATGGGAGAAAATTGATGAGTTTGCTTGAATTATCTATTATTATCCATTATTACAAGAGAAATAACAGCGGGGCTACCCCCTAAAACCGTTCCCCAGGGGCGTACGAGTCGTTACAGGGACAGGTATGCACCCCTGGTATAATAAAACATGTTCTGGGAAGGCAAAATGCCGTCACTCCTCCCACTAACCCCATTTCCTTCTGAAAACCTTGGCTCTTTGCAAAAAGAGACATATTTTATGGATGAAATTATTTGTATTTAATAATTAATGAGATGGTCCGTACTGAATAGAAAATAAATATATTTGTAATTGAAATTGATACTTGTGATCTAGAGGACGTAGGTTCGAATCCTGCTCAAAGATATTTTATTTCCATAATTTAAAAATTTATCTGATATGCCAAAATTTCCGTTAGATGAATATATATATATATATATATATATATATATATATATATATATATATATATATATAAACGAAAAAAGAGAGATTTGTTACGATTCCAAGAAAGCCACCATCCGCCTACAGCTGTTTCATGGTTTCCCAATCATCAGGACGGCTTGTGATCCTTCTCAAAATCGTACCAAATCTCTCAGGGTTCTAATACCTACCGGCAAATATGGAAATGTGAAATGCACAAAATTATAGGGGTGACACCTATGATTTGTGGGGTGAAGCTTAGACCCAAAGACGTGGAATTGAATGACACGAAATTTCGGGCACATTAATAGGTCACCAACAGATGTCAGCCTAGGCCAATCCACGACACCAAAAGTCGTACTCCTCATGCGTTCAGAGTAACGTGAAACAAATAACGAAAGGAGAGAGATTTGTTACGGTTCCAAGAAAGCCACCATCCGCCTACAGCTGTTTCAAGGTTTCCCACTCATCAGGACGGCTTGTGGTCTTTCTCAAATTTATACCAAATTTCTCTAATACTTGAGCTTCACCCAACAAATTATAGGTGTCACCTCTATAATTTTGTGCATTTCACATTTTCATACTTGTCGGTAGGTATAAGAACTCTGACAAACTTGTTACGAATTTGAGAAAGACCACAAGCCGTCCTGATGATTGGGAAACCACGAAACAGCTTTAGGCGGATGGTGGTTTTCTTGGAATCGTAACAAATCTCTCTTCTTCCGTTATTTGATATGCGAGACTCTGAACACACGAGAAGTATGACTTTGGTGTCGTCGATTGGCCTATGCTGACATTTGTTGGTGACCTATTAATGTGCATGAGAGTCCGTGACATTAAATTCCACGGCATTAGGTCTAAGCTTCCCACACAGAAATTATAGGTGTCACCTCTATAATTTTGTGCATTTCATATATATATATATTGTAACGAATTTTTCGTTACGTCCTTACACATAACCAATTTCTCATAACTTTTCCGGTTACCTTTACGGTAGTACGGGTCAGTAGTCACTGCGCTCAGGTCGTGAAGAATGTACGTTCATTATTGTCCCTAGAAAATGGTATTTTGACAGTGTGACCGGGACATTTCATTTTCGTGTCGATCGCGTTTATCGAGCGTTTGGTTTTTTCCAAGTTTTTTTAAATAGGAAAGAAACCGAGAATGAAAAACAGGTGAACTGTGATTTCGTCGAACCGAAAGGATAATCGTTCTCTTTCTTGAATAGAACGTCGAGATAGGCAGATGTACTGAGTGAGTTGGCTTTGATTTGTACAATCTATAGATGAAATAAGTTTCACTGCTGGAGTTTAGAGTAATATTATTCTCTTTATCTTTTAATTAATGTTGTAGCTGATTAGCATTCTCTTGTTTTTTCTTATGCTTGTAATATTAGAATTCTTGGATATACCGCATGGTAATTTTTGAAGGTTAAAGATAGATATTTCGGCCATTTTGACAAATCATTCATAGTACATATTGTGGCTAACGTAACATCTGTTCGAATATTGGGAACTGATTTTTTTCATTGGAAATCAGTTCTACGCTTTTGCATTTTTTAGGTACCAGTTAATTGGTAATTTGAATGGACTAGAGCTTATGTACCTCACACAACCACCGGTTTGTTCCAAGGATTCAATTGAAGTGAAGGGCGTATTTGATTGTTCGGGTGACTAATGGACGGCTCTCTGGTAAGCAATTTTCTTTATTTCATAACTATATGTTTATAGAGTAATTTTCTTTTCTCTTGAGAAAGAATTGCTTATCGAGAGAGTTGTACCTCTGGCCTAACGGTCTCAGAACACTCGATTCAATATATGCCTCAAGCGTAAAGTTGATTTCCGTTTAATAAATTTCTTATATCTATTACTCCATTCAATTCCCAGTGTAGCTTATTTGATTTTTGATCGTTGCAGAGTCAATTCACTTCAGTTACTACCTTGTCGCCAAGAGCAGGGAGATTCACAAATTTTTTTGAGAATTACCTGTTTATCGATTTGAAAAGGGAATTGCCGCCCTATTTCAAAATTATCTTTATCTAAGAGAGTTGTGCCCACTGAAAGACGTGAGGTCTCCCTCTTCAGTTATCTTTAAAAATTCTTCAATTAAAAGAATTATTTAACATTATCTTTTCTAAGAGAGTTGTGCCCGCTGAAAGACGTGCGGTCTCCCTCTTCGGTTTATCTTTGGAAATTCTCAATAAAGAATTTTTCCACTGTATCTTTATCTAAGAGAGTCGTGCTCACTGAAAGGTGTGTCTCTCTTCTTATCTTGGCTGAAGAGTATACTTTTACTCTGACTATTATCGTTGTTCAGAAACCCTATTTTTTTATGTAGCCTACTAGAGTATTTTGGTTATAACGCTATATTTTCCTTTGGCATTTGCTTTCAAATAATATATTTTTGTACTGGCAACCTTTAAATATTTTGCTTTAAAATAGTAGATTTTTCCTCTGGCAATTTTATAGTATTTTGCTTTAAAATACTATATTTTTTCTCTGGTAAAATTTCAAGGAAATTTTTATATTTCTTTGGAATACCTTTCCTTATTAAATTTTTTACCCTTCTGGTACATAAAATCACCTTATCAAAATTTACTTGTTTCAAAACTTAACTGAATTTGAACATCACGTTTTGGGTGAGGTTTGTTTTGTTTGGTTTTAAATTTTGTTCATTTTTAATATATTTTTAAATTATTAAAATTAACTTATAAATTTAACTCCAGAATAGCAGATTGAATTGCTATTTATTATCTTTGTTCTTTCACTGTATCCTTCTCGTCTTTTATATAGATTGAGATTTTTATTGTATGCTATCATTTGCATCTATCTTTTGACTCTCGATTAAAATTTGAAACATAAAACTTGAGGTTCAAAGGATATCCTTCGTTCTCCCCTTTTTGTACATATTTTGATTCCTATCATTTTCTTCGCATGATATATACCACGGAGGAACCCATCTACGGAGACGGAAGGACTAGTAGCCTGGGAGGTCTTACAGCACATCAATATCAGCACTGGTCCGTGAAGATCAACTCAATTCACGCCGATAAGGGGGTCTAAAACCAACTATAGAACCACCCACGACCATCTTAATCGTAACCGCTGAAACCAAGTTCCTCCTAGAACCGCTGGGACCAGCTTCAAGAAACTAGCCTTCCTCTATCTCGTTCAAGATCTCCGAAGGTATATTCGTGACCAACAACTGGAGGAATCATAGGTGTAAATGTTCGAATTTTGATCAGAGTCAAAATTACTGGTTCCTTTTTTATGTAATTTTTCCATTTTTTTAAGAGAAGTTAAATACTTTTCTAGTATTTGTAAAAAAAAATTATCTTGTTCAGAATTCCAACTGGAATAAATTTGTTAAGTTGATTTATTGCATATTTATTTGCCTTCCCATACAAGCTAGGTAACATTTATTTAATTTTATTTATCTTTGACTTTTGTCTTTAGCAAGTCTGGCGCCCAACTCTTGAACTAGTCAAGTTAATTAATGTATAATTTTTTAGTGGCCAAATTTGATTAACTAGGAAAAGTCATTAATTGAACCTTACTCACGGCCTAACCGTATCCATCTGAGCAGCCTATCGGCAAAGTGATTTCACCTTGTTAAATTTGAATCATATAATTTAAAATCTGGGGTTCAAAAGTAAGGGGTGTTGCACAATTGACGCGCAAACGTGGGGCTCGAAAAACTTGACTGTTCTTTTTCTCTTTTTCGTATCTTGTCCTAGCTTGGTGGAAGACATAATAAATTTTTTTTGTTGAAAGAACATTTACAAATCTGATCCAAAAGAACTTGGTATATATTTATTTATATTTATATATAATCTATCTTTTGATATTTTGTGATTCTTACTGCCTATATCGTTATTGAGTTGCCTATATCTTATTGAATTGCCTATATCGTACCGTATTGCCTTTTATCGTATAGCCAAATTGCCTATATCTCTATTGTATTGCCTATATCGTACCGTATTATCTATATCGTAGCCCCAAATTGCCTATATCTCTATCGTATTGCCTATATATTGTACGTTATCTTTGCTATCGTATCGCTTACTATTTTTGAGTATTCCATAAGTACCAGCTTTATCTATTATCGTTGAATTTTAAATTGAGCAGATTTCCAAGTCCAACATGAATTCTAATCACTTGAAAACAAATGAATTGACTTATGAGCTAAAAATTCGTGGAGTAGAACCTACCGGTGATGTAGATGCTAAACGAAAAATTTTAAGAGGACTTTTAAGTCAGGAAAATGCCAATCGTAGTTTTCGTGTGGGCATTACAAATCCATATGAATATGCAGTGGATGTTCTTGAATTGAGAGCAAGTATCGCTGATTTGAAACAAGTTATATCTAGTTTTGGTGGATCTAAGGAAGATCCGACGTTTAACCGAATTTCAAGTCGATTAGCTCATTTGTCGAATCGTTTGTCCAGACTTTCTGTTGATGATCAAGATGAAGAAATTGCTAGAAAAGAAATTCAGTATCTGGTGTTGGAGTTGGAAGCTGATTTTGATTTGAAAGTTTCTCCAAGTACTTCGACTCCTACTCAATCTTGCCCTCCTGTGGCTGCTAATGTTTTTCGAATAATCGATCGGTTGCTCCATATAAATGGAATATCTCTTTCACGGGTTCAAATCAGAAAGAATCAGTTAATTCATTTTTGGAAAAAGTTGAATTATTGCGAGAAGCACGAGGTGTTTCAAAAACCGAACTTTTTCATTCGGCTTGTGATTTGTTTAAAGGTTCTGCCTGGACATGGTTTGTCAATAATAAAAATAATTTCCATAATTGGGATGAGATTGTTATTGCACTAAAAAAAGATTTCCTTCCTTATTTTTATGAAGAAGACTTAGAACGTGAAATTAATTCAAGAACCCAAGGTTCTACTGAAAGAGTAGCTTTATTCATTTCTTCTATGGAAGGTCTTTTTAATCGTTTATCTAACAAACCAGATGAAGAGACTAGAGTTCGCAAAATTCGTAGAAATTTGTTACCTTTTTTCATTTCGTCCTTGGCTTTACAAGATCCAAAAACTGTCACTGAACTTTCTGATTTGTGCAAAAGATTGGAAGAATCTCGTTTATGGGCTGATCGTTATAAAGCACCCCCTAGTCGTGGTACTGGTTTATTAGAACCTGATTTGAGTAGTCCCTATAGTGGAGCAGGTACTTCGTTTTCTTGCTCGTCCCCTCCCGTGAATTTTAGGAAGAACATTCCTGGTTCAAATATCTTTGCCTTATCGAACACTCGATGTTGGAATTGTGACTTGGCTGGTCATACTTTTCGTGAATGTAGAAAACCCAGGTCCATATTTTGTTATGGATGTGGTTTGAAAAATACCGTTAAATCAAATTGTCGTAACTGTTGTTCAAAAAACGGGAAACAAGGTGGCGAAAACCTGGACGTTGTCACCAGTCAGTTTACCGAAGGTCCAGAAAACCAACCAGCCAAATCCCCATCCAAAAAATATCGAAAAAAGCAAAGCAAACAGGAACATTAAAAACTTCTGCCTCGGAATGGCAAAATTGGTTATGTACCGTTAAAAATTTCTTATCTCCTGTAAATATAAATCCTATTTTCATTAGAAAAATTAATGATAATCGTCCCTATCTTAACTGACACTGGCAGTAATTCTTGTATTTTGGGTTCTGCAGGGTTTAGTCTACTGCAAAAATTTAATCTCCCTATTAAATATGAATCTATTGCCCATGTCACTACCGCTGATGGTAAGCCTCAGGATTTTTTGGGTTATATTTTGGCTCCTATTTCTCTAAATGGTGTTACTAAGGATTTGAAAATTCTTATTGTTCCTTCCGTGACTCATAGTCTTATCTTGGGAATTGATTTTTCCATCTCTTCCGTATTCAAGCCAACTTTAGTAATTTATCGTATTCTGTTGAATCCAATATCTGTACCGTTAATACCATCCTGCCATTTTCTGAACTTACGTGTTCACAGAAAACTGAACTTCAGGAAGTCACTGACCTTTTCAAGTCTATAGCTCCTACTGATAAACTTGGTCTCACTCAATTGTTGACACACCGTATTGATACTGGTGATGCCAAGCCCATTGTTCAAAGACAATATCCTTTGTCCCCTACCATGCAAGAGCATTTGAACAAGGAAATTGATGAGATGTTGAAGCTCAAGGTCATTCAACCTTCCCAATCTCCCTGGTGTAGCCCATTATGGTTGGTTCCGAAACGTTCTGGAGATTTCCGGGTTTGTTTTGATGGTCGGAAGCTTAATGCAGTCACAGTCAATGATGCATATCCTATGCCTCTTATCGATAGTATCTTAAACAAATTACGGGATGCTAGGTATCTTACCTCCATTGATTTGACTAAGGCTTTCTTTCAAATTCCTTTAGAGGAGTCGTCTAGACCCAAGACCGCTTTTGCAGTGTATGGTAGAGGTCTCTTTGAGTTCACTGTCTCTCCCTTTGGTTTGAGCAATAGTCCGAAACTTATGGCACGTTTGATGGATATCGTTATTGGACCATCTTTGGCTCCATTTTATTTCGTTTATCTTGATGACATCATCGTGGCCACTCCTAGTTTCGATCTTCATGTCAAAACTTTGAAGGAGGTGTTTCGGCGACTTAAACATGCTAACCTCACGGTTAATTTGGATAAGTGTGAATTTTGCAGACCCTCTCTTGTTTACCTAGGTTTTGTTGTAGACCAACAAGGCTTAGGATAGATCGAGAAGTTTCTGCTATCGTTAACTATCCACTCCCAAAAATACCACTGAAATCAAAGGTTGATAGGTCTCGTCAGTTGGTATCGTCGATTTATTAAAGATTTTTCTTCTATTTGTTCACCCATATCTGATCTTCTTCATGGTCGAAAGAAAGGTCAACCCATAACTTGGACTCGTCTTACTTCAGCTCCTGTGTTAGCTAGTCCTGATTTCACAAAGCCTTTTGTGATTCAGTGCGATGCCTCAGATACGGGCGTAGGTGCTATTTTGTACCAAGAATGTGACGGTGTCGAACATCCTGTAGCTTATGCAAGTAAGACTCTTACTACTTGTCAGCGTAAATACACAGTTACTGAAAAGGAGCTGTTAGCTGTCATTTTGGTATAGAAAAGTTCGAAGCTATATCGAAGGAACCAAGTTCACGATTGAAACTGACCATGCCTCCCTTATCTATCTTCATAACTTATCTAACCCTTCTGGACGTTTGACTAGATGGGCCGTGAAACTTTCTCAGTTTGACTTCACTATTAAGCATCGGAAAGGTTCCTTAAATGTAGTGGCAGATGCCTTATCTCGTTCGGTTGCCGAAATTTCTGTTATCGATGTCTCTACTTTTCAGCCGGATGCATGGTATACTTCCATGATCCAGAAAATCCAAAAAACTCCGGAAGCTTATTCCTCCTTCCGTGTCGAAAACGGTATTATCTACAAACATATCTTTTCTCACCACAATCTAGTTAGTAATCTAACTGATTGGAAAATAGTTGTACCTTCTGCCAATCGGCAAGAAATTTTTAAGTTTTATCATGATAACGAAACTGCTGCCCATTTAGGAATATCAAAAACCCTTTCTCGTATCTTAGAATTATATTACTGGCCAAAAATTCGCAAAGATGTCTATAGGTATGTTACGAAATGTCCTGTTTGTGCTGCTTGTAAAAGTTCGAATTTACCTCGAGCGGGTCATATGGGATCTTACAAAAATGTAAATTTTCCTTTCCAATGTGTTTCGGCAGATTTGTTAGGTCCTTATCCTAGGTCCAAAATGGTAACCAATATGTTTTGGTTGTCGTAGACTGGTTTACCAAATATGTCTTAGTTCATCCAATGTCTAAAGCTATCTCAAAAATATCGTAAAATTCATTGAAAATAATGTATTTCTTATCTATGGTGTTCCTCAAATTTTATTGTGGACAATGGAAGCCAATTTGTTAGCAAAGAATTTAAAAGTTAATGACAGATTATCGAGTTCAAAGATTTGGTATAATGCCAAATATCACCCTCAAGTTAATTTTGCTGAAAGAGCTAATAAGGTGATAGTCACATCAATTCGCTGTTATATTCATGATAATCATAAAACATGGGATTCATCTATCTTTAAAGTTGCTCAAGCTATCAGATTAGCAAAACATGAGGTTACTGAATATTCTCCAGCTTTCTTAAATTTTGCTAGAAACATTCCTGTTACAGGAGATTTTTATGGCAAAATTTCAGAGAATGAAAATAACATTCTTACTATCACTGATAAATCACAGCGAATCGATGATATTCAAGAACTTCCAAACTTGTTTGTTGATGTTCGTAAAAAGTTACATCAAGCTTATATTCGGAATGCTCGTCACTATAACTTGAGAAACGAGGCTGAAATTTCATGTCGGTGACAGACTTTGGAAGAAAAACGTAACTCTTTCTTCAGCTCCGAATAACTATTCCGCAAAATTGGCTCCCAAATTTATACCTTGCATTGTTTCTAAGGTTATCTCTAACTTGGTTTATGAGCTCAAAGACATGGATGGCAAAGACTTAGGACGTTGGCATGTTAAGGATCTCAAATCCGCTTTTGTTGATAACGATTCAAATTTATCTGATGAAGAATATTTTAGTGCTGGGTCCGAGAGTTCAGGCGACTAAATATTTTTCTCGTAACTTCTCGTGAGAGGGCATACTCCTTCTTTATCTTTTCTTTTTCTTATCTTATCTATTCTTAGGGCTCTGTGAGAGGGCCTAAGACTGCCTCCCATAGCATTTACCAGATGTTGAGTAAAAGTCTCAAAACTGGCCACTGACAAGACACATTCCAACTTGTGATTTCTATTCTTAGGGCTCTGTGAGAGGGGCCTTAGAATGCATTCACCAGATGTTGAGTAAAAGTCTCAAAACTGGCCACTAACAAGAAAATATTTCAACTTTTTATTACTATTCTTAGGGCTCTGTGAGAGGGGCCTTAGAATGCTCTCACCATGGCATTTACCAGATGTTGGTAAAGTCTCAAAACTGGCCACTAACATAGAAAATTTTCAACTTTGATTATTCTTAGAGCTCTGTGAGAGGGCTTAGAATTTTTCTATATCTTTTCGGTTTTGAGTACCGTCTACCATTTAGTTGCAAGTATCCTTTTATTTGAGGAATATATCTATACACCTTATTATCTTGCATTTGTTCCTAAGTTTTGCAGTAACTTATCGTTCAGTTTCAAGAAGTCAACTTTGAGGAAAACTGTATATGTTGATGTAGAATTGATGAAATCGACTAGGTTTTGCAGTGTTTATCTTTTGGTAATTCTGATTTGGGAAAATCTGTACTTCAAAATTACTTTGTCACCTTATGTGAAATTGATTTTAGAATGCATTTGGATCTCTGACTGGAGATGATGTATTTCATTTCGTTGGAGATAGTCTAATAATATCGTATCGTATCATTGCCGTATTAGACAATTGGATCTTCTGACTGGAGATGATGTATTTCATTTCGTTGGAGATTGTCTAATAATATCGTATCGTATCGTTGCCGTATTAGACAGTTGGATCTTCGACTGGAGATGATGTATTTCATTTCGTCGAAGATTGTCTAATAATATCGGTTCGTATCTTACCGTATTAAACATTTATATCTTTAACTGGAAGTGTTGTATTTCACTTCGTTTCAGATTGTTTAATAATTTTCCAGTGGAACATAAAATTTCTTGATAATACCTTCTTTTCAGGTAATAAGTTTTGATGTTTCACAATTTTGGCAACATATCGTGGTTACTGTAATATCGAGTTAGGGTGTTAATTTCCATTCGTTGGTTGAGTTTGAATCTCTCATATGATCTTATCTTATCTATCTTATCTTTTTTATCTTATCTTACCTTGTTTATCTTATCTTTTTTATTATCTGTTTATCTTATTTCTTTATCTCATCTGTCTCTTTTCCTTGGCTAATTTATAGTTAAATTAGCGCAACCTCAAAATTTTGAAGGGACTCGCTTTTGTTAGGTGCGTGCATAGTTCGGTCTGGCTGTTGAATTTTTTTTTTTGACAGGATCTTTCGAAGGGAAGGTATTGGGGGGTTGTATTTGGTTAGTCGTGAGTCTACGGGTGATCATGACTTTAGGTCTTAAAGGTGACGGCTGGATGCAACTACTGTGCCGACCTCAGCTCGACTGGTCTGCTTAGGCTGAAGACTTAATCGCAGTGGCAAAAACGGGAACATTCCCGTCCCTTTTTGGTATTTTGTATCGTGAACCATAAGTTCATTTTTAGTTTGGTGACGCTGTAGTTACTTCAGTTGTAGGTGACAGCTGGTAAAACCAAAATTGGTTATGTTTCATATTGGAATTATTTTGTTTCACCAGGTTTGTGCTGAATGGGGCCTTTCTTGTCCTGATTCGGTGGGATCGGTGGTTGTTTCAAGTAATCTGGGGACGAGTGGTTATGAGTGTTCCTCAACGGCGCAGCACCTAATACCTTGCAGCGACGAGGACACTTTGGCTGGATTGTTTGGGAGGACTCCGGTTACACAGTTTCTGGGCCTGGATGTTGTCATTCATCGCAATCATTTTTCCCTTCGTTCATTTAGTCTGTGGTGTAAACAGAGAACTGAAGTTTTAGCTTGGTAAATGCTACTATTTACTCATTTGAATTTTTTCAAATGTATCTTTTCCTTCACTCATTTAGTTTGCCAGGAGTGCAACGAGTAGAAGCTTTAGCTTTGTAAATGCTATAATTTACAAATATTTTGTTTGATTTGTATACTTTTCAACCTTTCGCCTGTCGAGTATACAGGGCTGTTGAAAGTTAGGGTTGGGTTTTAAACTCATTTGATAGCATGCCTATTTAATTTTTTTGTGTGCCTGGGAATTTATAGTGTTTCCGAATTTTAATTTTGTAGTACCTTCAGCTTACCTTAAATACCTGGTTTCAGTTGCAATAGGATAAAAATTTGTAAACTTTTAGGTTTCCAAATTTTTACACCGGGTTGTGGTGGTGTGTAACGAATTTTTCGTTACGTCCTTACACATAACCAATTTCTCATAACTTTTCCGGTTACCTTTACGGTAGTACGGGTCAGTAGTCACTGCGCTCAGGTCGTGAAGAATGTACGTTCATTATTGTCCCTAGAAAATGGTATTTTGACAGTGTGACCGGACATTTCATTTTCGTGTCGATCGCGTTTATCGAGCGTTTGGTTTTTTCAAGTTTTTTTAAATAGGAAAGAAACCGAGAATGAAAAACAGGTGAACTGTGATTTCGTCGAACCGAAAGGATAATCGTTCTCTTTCTTGAATAGAACGTCGAGATAGGCAGATGTACTGAGTGAGTTGGCTTTGATTTGTACAATCTATAGATGAAATAAGTTTCACTGCTGGAGTTTAGAGTAATATTATTCTCTTTATCTTTTAATTAATGTTGTAGCTGATTAGCATTCTCTTGTTTTTTCTTATGCTTGTAATATTAGAATTCTTGGATATACCGCATGGTAATTTTTGAAGGTTAAAGATAGATATTTCGGCCATTTTGACAAATCATTCATAGTACATATTGTGGCTAACGTAACATCTGTTCCGAATATTGGGAACTGATTTTTTCATTGGAAATCAGTTCTACGCTTTTGCATTTTTAGGTACCAGTTAATTGGTAATTTGAATGGACTAGAGCTTATGTACCTCACACAACCACCGGTTTGTTCCAAGGATTCAATTGAAGTGAAGGGCGTATTTGATTGTTCGGAGTGACTAATAGGACGGCTCTCTGGTAAGCAATTTTCTTTATTTCATAACTATATGTTTATGAGAGTAATTTTCTTTTCTCTTGAGAAAGAATTGCTTATCGAGAGAGTTGTACCTCTGGCCTAACGGTCTCAGAACACTCGATTCAATATATGCCTCAAGCGTAAAGTTGATTTCCGTTTAATAAATTTCTTATATCTATTACTCCATTCAATTCCCAGTGTAGCTTATTTGATTTTTGATCGTTGCAGAGTCAATTCACTTCAGTTACTACCTTGTCGCCAAGAGCAGGAGATTCACAAATTTTTAACATTATTTTCTAAGAGAGTTGTGCCCGCTGAAAGACGTGGGTCTCCCTCTTCGGTTTATCTTTGGAAATTCTCAATAAAAATTTCTTTATCTAAGAGAGTTGTGCCCACTGAAAGACGTGAGGTCTCCCTCTTCAGTTATCTTTAAAAATTCTTCAATTAAAAGAATTATTTAACATTATCTTTTTCTAAGAGAGTTGTGCCCGCTGAAAGACGTGTGGTCTCCCTCTTCGGTTTATCTTTGGAAATTCTCAATAAAAGAATTTTTCCACTGTATCTTTATCTAAGAGAGTCGTGCTCACTGAAAGGTGTGTCTCTCTCTTCTTATCTTGGCTGAAGAGTATACTTTTACTCTGACTATTATCGTTGTTCAGAAACCCTATTTTTTTATGTAGCCTACTAGAGTATTTTGGTTATAACGCTATATTTTCCTTTGGCATTTGCTTTCAAATAATATATTTTTGTACTGGCAACCTTTAAATATTTTGCTTTAAAATAGTAGATTTTTCCTCTGGCAATTTTATAGTATTTTGCTTTAAAATACTATATTTTTTCTCTGGTAAAATTTCAAGGAAATTTTTATATTTCTTTTGGAATACCTTTCCTTATTAAATTTTTTTACCCTTCTGGTACATAAAATCACCTTATCAAAATTTACTTGTTTCAAAACTTAACTGAATTTGAACATCACGTTTTGGGTGAGGTTTGTTTTGTTTGGTTTTAAATTTTGTTCATTTTTAATATATTTTTAAATTATTAAAATTAACTTATAAATTTAACTCAGAATAGCAGATTGAATTGCTATTTATTATCTTTGTTCTTTCACTGTAACCTTCTCGTCTTTTATATAGATTGAGATTTTTATTGTATGCTATCATTTGCATCTATCTTTTGACTCTCGATTAAAATTTGAAACATAAAACTTGAGGTTCAAAGGATATCCTTCGTTCTCCCCTTTTTGTACATATTTTGATTCCTATCATTTTCTTCGCATGATATATACCACGGAGGGAACCCATCTACGGAGACGGAAGGACTAGTAGCCTGGGAGGTCAGCACATCAATATCAGCACTGGTCCGTGAAGATCAACTCAATTCACGCCGATAAGGGGGTCTAAAACCAACTATAGAACCACCCACGACCATCTTAATCGTAACCGCTGAAACCAAGTTCCTCCTAGAACCGCTGGGACCAGCTTCAAGAAACTAGCCTTCCTCTATCTCGTTCAAGATCTCCGAAGGTATATTCGTGACCAACAACTGGAGGAATCATAGGTGTAAATGTTCGAATTTTGATCAGAGTCAAAATTACTGGTTCCTTTTTTATGTAATTTTTCCATTTTTTTAAGAGAAGTTGAATACTTTTCTAGTATTTGTAAAAAAAAATTTATCTTGTTCAGAATTCCAACTGGAATAAATTTGTTAAGTTGATTTATTGATATTTATTTGCCTTCCCATACAAGCTAGGAACATTTATTTAATTTTATTTATCTTTGACTTTTGTCTTTAGCAAGTCTGGCGCCCAACTCTTGAACTAGTCAAGTTAATTAATGTATAATTTGTTTAGTGGCCAAATTTGATTAACTAGGAAAAGTCATTAATTGAACCTTACTCACGGCCTAACCGTATCCATCTGAGCAGCCTATCGGCAAAGTGATTTCACCTTGAAATTTGAATCATATAATTTAAAATCTGGGGTTCAAAAGTAAGGGGTGTTGCAATATATATATATATATATATATATATATATATATATATGAATATATTCAAAATTACTATAACCCATTCCTCACATGACTACAGGAAAGCCAGACTATCCCTCTATACTTACCAATTGATTTTTTCAAATTTTCTAATTCTTGTACGCTCTGGTCCTGAAAACAAAAAACAAACCTTATGAAATCTGGGAATTAAATTAATATATATTCGATGAATTGAATATTAGATCAATAGACATTCAAAGTGACCCTTTTCAAAACCCGTTGACGTTATCAAATGTTTTACTTTTCATCACCAATTGCGAAAAGTAACATTTTTCGTAACTGATGATGAAAAGAAAATTTCACCACCAGTTGCAAAAAATATAGGAATAGAATTTGTTATAATTTTGAGGCTATGCAATACATAATATGTATGGTGAAAACTAATTATAAATATTAACATAATCTGAAAACTTGGTAATATTGACTCCAACTGACAACGTTGTTTTCTATGTTGCATTAATTTCCGTTTTTTCCATGGAAGTCTCTCCAAGCATGAGAACATGCTTTTAACGCACTAAAAAGTAAAAAATAATTTTAATATCCGATGACTATACCAAGAAGTGTGGGGTGCTTGTCAAAATCAATTGAAATAGTCAAGGATCCCAGAGCCGGCAAACCTACGTCATTTTAGCAAAGCTGAAATTTTTAGTATGAGTAATGTGATATGTAGTTGGGTACTTATGCATACTTGCTTGCTTGAGAGAGGGGCCCTTCTACGGGTGACCGGTTTAATAGTACATGAAAAACTTTCTCACTTACGTTGAAGTATCGTAATGCGTTTGACAATTAATATCGTCCAGTTGGCAAGCGGTCTGACCTCTGATATCAAAAACTGGCGAGGGTTCGAATCCCCATGCCTGACGATTTTTTTAAATTTTCCCATTGTAACATCCTGTTGGTGTTATTGGTCTGTTTTTCATTGGTCCCAGGGTAAGTTATTTCAATTTTCGATTAATAATTCATTATTCCAGTTTCTTGGATGGAAATAATATGAAACAGGGAGCTCATACTGCGAAAAACATGAATGGGTCGTCGCGGATATAAAAAATATATTTCTGCCGAGCAGACGAGTCCATTCATTTTGGAAGTCATTGCCAGTTACAGATAAGTAACATTGTAACTGTTATTCAGTCTGGAAATATTAAACAGAGCCTCATTGATTCAACACAGCCGGGCAAACTGTCGAATCGGCAATATACACGGGTCGCGAAATATAGTCGCTGCAACGACAAATTGAACCATAATTTCGGCACGAATAAAATTGAGTAGCAAATCAGACTACGACTTGGCGCTCCGATTATTTTTAGAATGGAAAAAGATCAACAGGTCAAAGGAGGAGTCTCTTCGCGAACCTCGAGGGGATCGCCACGGGTTCCGCCGTGGTTGGCGTGAATCCATCGGGATCGGCCCGAGTTTTTTGTTTTACCAGAAACTATAACGAAGAAAATAGCCCTTCGATATTCAATAGTTCCACGGCAGGAACCATCGCGGGTAGATATCGGAAACTTTATTTCAATCGTCAGTTCGGGAAACGAGCGTGTTCGAATTAGAAATCTGATTCGAGTGTCCACAGACTGCTACGAGAGAAATTGGAATTATATTCGAGACTGGGAGGAAAATGGGAAATACAGGGGTAAGTCGCTGGCTTGAGTAGAAAATCTAACTTGATGCGTTAAAATGTGTTTTTTTAGTTTTTTTAATATTGTTTTTTAAATTTTTAACTTGAATTGAGAAGCATCACATATCAAAATCAGAAAAAATATTGTGTGAAACACGTTGGGAAACCTTATTTTTCGTAAGTCGCTTTCTTTTGCGGAACTCGCTTCGCTCGTTCCGCAGAAATTCGCTTATTTCGAAAAATAGTGCTTTTATCAAATTTTTGCACAAATAACAATTATATACCGGGTCACTCACGGTCGATGGTAGGTTAGATGTTCGCGAAGAACTGGACATACTTGTAATTAGTTCTGCTCTATCGAAATGAAATATTTTCAGCGCTGCAGCGTTACCGCTTGTATTGAAAAGAAGCAATAACTTAACAACATAAAGTAATATAGTTTTAAATTAGAGAACTGGGCTATGGAGATATTCCGCACAATAGTTTAAGGGCATGAATAGTTGAAATTGTCTCAATAGTGATCGTTTCTACATATTCATCACTATGAGCTCTGTGCTCAGTGTTAGTAAATGCATTCATATCAATTTTGTGCTCGTAAGCATCGAACTCCCGAGCCCTCATTCAAATCAGTGCTTAGTGCTTCTGAACATTTTTTTAAACCAATACTCAGTGCTTCGAGCAATTTGCGAAAATGTTTAGTGCTTGGTTATCCCAAAAAGTGCTCCAGTTCTCTGGACCCTCTTTTCAGGATTACTAAGTACTAAGTCTCCTCACCTATGATTCTATGAATGTTGTCGAAACATAAAAATGCGGCCGGCGACACATCTAAGAACTCCCTTATATTATATATATATATATATGTATATTATATATATATATATATATATATGTATATATATATATATGTATATATATATATATATATATATATATATTGATCAAAAATAGTTTGTGGCACATCAGACAAGAAAATGACAATAAGAATTGAATTAAAGTCACATTAACCCCCATCATCTTCGCATACTAATACAGGGCTGAATTCAAACTGAATCGACGGTTTCCGAAAGAGAACCAACAGCACAGTTGGCAGTGCGTTCGACTAGAAACCGAGAGGTCCCAGGTTCGAATCCTGGTTGGTCCACATTTTTTAATTCAATTCTATTCTTCATTTTCTTGTCTGATATGCCATAAACTATTTGATTCAATATTTAATTGCAGACATAATCCACCACTTCATTAATTGTATATATTTGTATAAAAACTAAAGTGCCTAACAGTCTCACTATTTTGAAACGTGCTTGGTGCTTTTGGTGCTCGGTGCTCTCTATGTCAAATTACTTTCTGAAAGTGCTTAGTAATCGCGAGCATTTCAGAAATAAAAGGGCTTAGTGCTCCAGACTCGGGAGTACTTTTCAAGAGTGCTCAGTACTCAGTGCTCGAAGCACTTTTTGTCAGTGCTCGGCACAGTTCAGACTATGAGGAACAAAAAGTTGGAGGTTGGAAAAAGAAAAAAATAATTATTTTTATCTTATCCTAATCACTACCTTTACCATTCCTGGGAGCATTGTATTTGACAAAATGACTAGTGGCGTTTAAAAAACAAGTGTCAGTCCGAAATTACAGTGGAGGAAAATAAATATGAATTACTCGTAATTCGACTTGCGACAAAAAACTTTCCCATAATGATGTTAATTTTCAGTTGTGTAAAGTGGGAGCTCCAAAAGTCTGAATTTGCCTAAGGAAAATCCCATAAAATTCAATTTACTCTGCCAACGTCTGCAACAGTCCAATTGGGTGTATGTTTACATTTATCCGGCCAACAAATATGGATTCTGTTAATCTACCTAATAGTTATACCAACTTAGAGACTCGTTATTCCATAACTATATGAATGTATTTTGAGATAATAATAATGTGAATATCAACTTGAAATCTTGCAAAGAAAAGTTGTGGACTATGAACGTTTTGCTAGTGTACTTCAAGTGAAATTTCATCAAATAAATAACCAATAACTCAATTAGTCCGGTGGGAACAGCGGCGAAATCGCTCGTTTCAAAGACTGACCCATATTTTCGGAATATCAAAATGGGACCTATGCCGGTTTATTTCTTATGTCATTCCACACATGGAATTAATATTTTTTAAAACACGCCACCGTAATCATGGCAAAAGTTATATGGAAATAACGAAAAAAAAAATGGAAGATTCCAAAAATCAAAATGAAGGTGCTACAACTCCTAGTATAATAGAGTTATTCGAAAAGTTATTTCACTGTTCGGAAGGCTTATTGACGTATTTTGGAATAAGTCATAGAAAATTGAAAAAAAAACATGTTCCGAAAATGAGCATTTCTATATGCTGCGACTAGATTTTCAATAAAATGTTATTTTTTCAACAAGCTGAAAGTCACCCATAGTTCATTCGAATGACATTCTTTCTCCATGAAAAGCTGTGCAATTTACCAAGCAACATTTATTGTCCATTATGTATGAATCTATTCTCGATAATAAATTGGCTATAGCAATTTGAACACAACGGATACGAGGGCAGCATGGCTTTTCGGTGCGCCTCTACTATCCATGTTTTTATGCAGTTATGGCAGTATGTACCCGTCATTCCATGATATGAGTATTGTTCTAGTGTCTACTAACAAATGTAAAGTGTTTTGTGTCATCCGAGGATTTCGCATTTGATGGATAATATTTGACATTTTGGTTTATTTACGCATTTGTGGCCAATATGATCTCATATAAATGCTTTCTTTATTACGAAAAAATTTGGACTCACACTTTTCATTTGAAAGCCTATGCCATGAAATGTCCACTCTTAGTCATGTATACTATCCCGACACTGAGTACCCATACTTGGAGAGGAGATAGACTAGCTGCAACTTTAGTTTGGTCAGAATAGCTCTGGATTAGAATGACATATAGCAACCATATCTATTCGTTTAACAAATACTGAATTGTCATGTCATTAAATGTGTAAAGTTCTCATTGGAATTATATCAAATATTGGAAAAATTGCCAATCATCACCGAGTGAATTGTTTTACGTGTGCTGTTATATTCAATACACAAAATATGGCGCGACTCGATGGAGAACCAAAGGAATTGAAACGAGAAATTGCCATTGAAAGACGTGACCAAAGGGGACCTCCACATGTCGCAGAAATTGATGGAAATAGAATCTGCTGAACATGCAACTAATCAATTATTCAAGAGATTCATCACCTTCAAGAAGATCCCGGATGTTTGAGATTGAATATTTCAACACAATCCTCAAGGCACACGTGTCTCATTTGCAATGGTGTAGCTGATCTTTAAAGACTCATAGAATGCAGAGTCAACGTGTTCATAAATCAGAACATCTATATGCGAGAGAATACTTGTTTCTGTAGAATTCATCTTGATGATCGTGGGTTTTCATTTCCCATCCCACAGATAGGCATAAGATATATCGATAGACCTTACGCTCTGAAAGGTGAGGAACTTTGATCATTCTTAAACGAACTCAGAACTGCCGCTAAGCGTGAATTGGATAACGTAGATGAGAAGAGTTTTTTCTGATGAAGAATTCAAATCTATTGCTCGGCTCATAAAAGAACAATTTGAATATCCTACGACGATTTGAGGAACATTCTATTTGAATATTCTAAAGTATGAACGTTTAGAACCTAGTTATCACATTCTGAGAATGTTATGTGCTGTCTGGGTAGTTTTCCTTTTTTTTTTCACTTGTGAGGAAGTACGCACAGCTTTGAATTGTCAGCACATTTTAAAACAATCTGAAAAGGAACGATAAAGATAACTACGTAGGTTATTGAATTTGCAACCATTTTTTTTCTTTGATTTTATTCATTATAACTTGGAGAAAATTACCTTGTTTGTGAGTTTTGAGAGGTACTCTGAAAATATTTATAGGTTATATTCATTCCAATAGTAACAGTCTTTATACGTAACTTATACAGCACTAACGCAGACATATTTATCTTTAAAAGACTTGGGTTGCGTTCATTCATTTCATTATTATATAGGGTAAAAAAAGAGGAAAAAAAGGGGGACAATGTTTTGATGCCAATATTCATGGGTCAGCCGCAAATTCTTGACAATGTCAGGAAAATCTTAGATCTTCATTGCAATGATGCAAGTTGCAAATACAATAGGCGTGTTCTTTGTGGGTGAATGCAATTGCAAACCAATAAAGAAACTGAATTTGTGAAAAATAGCGAAGACTGAATAATCTATATAATAAAAATGAATCTCGTGTAAGCGTAAAACCTGAGAACGACTGGACCCATTTGGAAAGATGCCCGGAAATTGGAAAATTCGGGTGTATGAGAAATTTGGCGATGAAAAAGACTATCGAATCATTTATTACCAAACGAGAAAATAGCTCAACCGTTACACTATCGCCTAGCAAGCAGAATGTCACCGGAAATAATCCCGGTCAGGGTGAGATTTTTTATTATATAAAAACAACTTATTGTTTTTTTGAATGTTCGTAATACTCCGAATGAGGTTTTTAGGGTAAGAAAGGATTTTCAGGAATTTTTTTGAAAATTAATTTGTCCTGGAGGAGTTTTCAAGAATATATAATCAAACACAATAATTTTGTTGTTTGTAACAGTTTGAATTAGGTTTTTGGAAAAAGAAAGGTTTTAATAAAAGTTATTGTATTCGGGAAATATATATATATATATATATATATATTTTGTACAAGCTTTCGGAATGTTTTATTTCCATCTTCAGGGATACTACAATGAAGAATTGAACAAATTAGTGTATCATTCGAACCTTAAGGTACTAATAACTTACATCTTTGTGGAGATTAGTTTCTATGTTGTTTATGAATGTTCTTCATGTTAAGTACGGTGAAATATAAGTTCTGAATTTGAAGTTGGCAACACATGTTTTAAATCGTCAACTAATTTTACACATTAAATTCATTGAAACGTTACTAATTAAAATATTAAAAATATAAAGTCTGAAACATGTGTGTCTTGAAAAAGTACAATAGGTTATAATTTGTGGGAAAATTATTTATTCACTTGTCATCTGCTTTGACAGTCACTGGTACCAACTGAGGGTAGTACCAACTGATATGAAATGGTTTGCCATTATTGGCCAAAGTATTTCAGTAATTTTCTTGTTAGTACCAACTGGAAGTTGGGCCAACTTGAAGATATATTAATAACTAGTGATGAGCTCAGATTGACTTGAGGAAAATTCTGTATTTTCCATTGCTAATGAGAAGGAATCAATTTCACTTGGGTGGTTGACATCCGTTTTTTTGTTCATATGATTTTTTTCTTGTGATATGAAAGCCATTTCCAGAAAAGTTCTCTTAGCAGTGTGTCGTTCATTAGTTAATATTTTAACTTCATCATAGTTCATATGATGGTCGAATTTGTTCAGGTGATCTGCTAGAGCACATCTTTCTGGATGGTGCCTGCAATCACTTTTATGGGATATCAATCTCTGTTGTAATAATCTTGCAGTTTGACCAATATATACTTTGTCACAACCCTGGCGAGGTATACTATATATAACATTTCTGCTGTCTACCATTGGAACTTTGTCTTTCACTTTGGAATAAATAGACTTAATTGTAAGGACTGTTTTGTTCGCTATTTTGATATTATCTATGGTTTTGAAAAGTCTAGCAAGTTTGGGTGAAATATCTCTTAGGTACGGTAAAGAGGTAAAAATACTGGGTACAATACTGATAGTAGTCACTGTGTTATTATTCGATATATTGAGATTTATATAATTATGTTCTGGGTCAGTAATAGGTGATTGGGTTTAAAAATATACTTTTTTTTTTAAACTTGCAGGATAAGAGTTGTCTAAAAAAAAGATTCAAAAGGATTTTAAGATTTTTTTTGTGGAAACTTCCATCTGAAATTCTCAGCAACCCCGTTTTCATCTGCTTTACCAGATTTACTTTTACCGAATGTTTGTGATAGGACAGATAATTTAAATATCTTCCAGAACTGCAATCTTTCCGATACCAACCCATCAGTATTTTTTTCTCATTGGAACCCTACGAATCTGGGGTCTGAAATGGGACGGATTTTCGACGTTTTCGGTTTCTATAGTAAACTGGAAAGTTAATAGTTATTGGGAAAGGGAAAGAGAATCTCATCTGTACTATCCTTTTGGGATTGCCCAAAAAAATTCATCGACATATTTTTTTATGAAAAAAGGTTTGAAAGATAAAACTGGTAGTTACCCCCGGTTCGACTGGGCACACTAATTTGTTCCAACCTTTATTGTAGTATCCCCCGAAGATAAAAAACATTCCGGAAAAACTTGGGCATACTTTAAAGAGTACACTTTTCTTTTTTCTGCATAAACCCCATATATATATATATAT
>JAFIRS010004573.1:0-81931 GCA_018342105.1 Gonioctena quinquepunctata
CAGAATCTCTACTAAAAAGTCTAAACAAAATCGAATCAGTACATACACCAGGGTTTCTAGGCATCTTAATCAACGCATAGGTTGTTTACGTGGCATCAGGCCTATCTATGGTTATTTATTGATCTGATGATGCAACTGAGTCTCAAAGAAACCTCGCCTAAAAATGCTGAATGTGGACAGTGGCTGATCCAGGGTACTGGTTAGGGGGGGTGATGAATATAAAAATTACCATATAAAAAAACTTTTGGGTACTATTTATTATATTTTTTGCCAGTTGTTTATCTAGCGATGAAATTTCAGAAAGCGCATGGAGAGTTACAAGAAACAAAAAGGGGTAGTTATTGAATTTTCCAAGAGCCCAGCTTTGGTAGATGAATCTCTCTCTTTCCATTGTGAGATCAAATCTAAAGCTTCTACGATTTTTATCAAATTCGTTTCCAACCTCAAAACTGCTTCATGTCTCTCCAACCATCTTGTTTCACATAAACTTATGAGAGACAACTTGTTCATAGATTTCAGAACATTATTTTTTTTACGAAGAATTGAAAAATACTATTATTTCTTTCACTGTACCAACTGCATTTCGCACAGTAGAACATTTATAAATTGATAAATTCAGTGCAAGGGCTTTTAATTGCACACTTAAGAGTAACCTTCAATTTTGTAACTGCACCCTTCAACTCGCCTGTCATTACACTACATCTGCATCTATGGCAACACAATTCTGCAAATCAAGGCCATATTTATTCAGTGTATGTAGGACTGTTTTTGCCAATACATCACCAGACAACACTGGTTCTTCGGTGAAATCATCATAATTTTCTTTATGACAGTCTATATACTCAATAAAGTCCTCTCGCTTATGGAAATTATCTAAATCAACATACCTAAATATGAAGGACATTTGAGAGCAGTGACTAATATCAGTTGTTTCATCAAATATTATTGAGAAAAACTTGCTTTTTCTGATTGTTGTCCAAATAATTCATCTTATTTCATCACCACAAAACTTAATGATCTCATTTTGTGTGGTTTTACTTATATATGTTGCAGTTCTCTAAATGATTCTGTAAATCTTTATCTCCAGCTTCTATATGGAAGATACCTTCATTGATAACAGAAGATGAAGTAAGTACTCTATCGTCACGATGCCCGCGTAAAGGAATGTTTTGACGCCCTAAAACTATGATGGATTCAATAATTGGTTTGAGTCTCTGTCGGTTCTCCTGGACGCGCTTCAGTCTATCTTTATTTATAATATTTCTAATGTCTTTGTGTGGAGATTCGTAAGTTTTTATGAAAGATTCGGCAAGAGACACACTATTTTTGTGATAAAAATTATTTTCATGTGTGATCAAATCGCCGCTTTTCCCAAATAATTTTGAAAAAGTCATCAGGGGGCTGAAAACTAATTTTTGTAGTTTGGTTTGTTGATGTGAACCACCAAACTTTGCGAATACAAAACAAAATTTACAATATAGACCTTTTGAACTTTCAGAAAACATCAACCAGTTGAATTGTTTGAAATCAAAATAATTGGATTAATAATTCATAAATTAATGTTAGGATACAAAAAAACTAATTTTTTTTCTTTTCCACATTTTTTGTGTGGAGAGAATGGTAGTTTATGATTGGGTGGTATTCATTTACATTCAAGTATATTGTATTTGTTGAAATCACTCATGTTTTTGTACTTGTAGGTTCTTATATCTCATCATCAGTTGATGATTTGCTTGATTTGTTGAAATTATGGACAGGATGTTCATAAAATCAGATGTGGAATCATCTGCAACTGAAAGATAAACTTTCGACACTATATTCCATCGTTAAGATAACCTCTTGTGGGGTATTCATGTTGAACAGGGAAACATTCTCAATTGAATAGAAATATTTTTCTGTGAATTGAAAAATCCACGATAAAAATGAAGTTATTTTTTGTGAATGTCTAACAGAAAACAACTTCTTCCCCCGCTGAAGCCACGCTGGACATTGAACTACATTCTGCAGTCCCAATATCCAGCTGATCTTCAAGGGATTCCAGAAATCCCTCATTTTCAACAAGTTGTATTTCATTCTTCACTGCACTTGGTGCACTCACATCATATTAGTTGATGTTGATGGTTGGAGTTCTACAACCCCAATATGCAGCTGATCTATATGGGATTCCTGGACTTTCACATTTTCGGCAAATTGTATTGCATTCTCTACTGAACTCGAACAGCTCACTATTTCTAATTCAGCTTTGATAGGTTGTTCCTGTTGCAACTGATTCGTCAAACTGTTGTTCAACAGTTTTAGGTCGCTTGATAAAAATGAATCTAAAGTGGCATTTATTCTTTTTTTACTCATTGTTGTCTGAAAAATCAATAACATATTAGAAATCATGATTTGTTAACTTCCGGTTCACCCACAATATACTTAAAAATGATTTATTTAGCACTCACACAAGCAGAAAGAACGATATAACCCTTCAAAAAAATAAAACAATGAAATAATAAGTCCTGCTGGCGCTCACTTAGGTACCAAATGCATCAGAAATAGATCGAATCGCAGGTCGGCTCGAGTTCAAGAGTGAATGATGAGTCGACGAGGCTTGGGGGGGTAATTACCCCCTTTACCCCTCCCTCTGGATCCGCCATTGGATGTGGATATCGATAGGACTACTGAAATGAATATTTCAATAATAACACAGAAATGATACCTTAATGAAATCATAATTGAACTTCCTATTGAAATCGATGTAATGTTCTCTATGTGTGGTGAAAAAAGGAATGGAATAAAGAAGTCTCTAAGAAACATCGCATGAAACGACCCAATGTGGTTATTAAAAAGACATTTACTGACTCAAAAACTTCCGCAAAACTGACTACGGATGGATGTATTTTTTGGAGCTATTTTTTCAAATTCAATTTCAACAACACAGTAATTTGAAATGCGTACTTCCATAGTACTTCACAGTTACTTCCCAGTGTTTGCTGGAATGTGCTCTGTGAAATCATTCCACTCCTCTTCTTTTCAATCCTTGAAAATAGCTTCAGTTTTGAAGCCAAAACGTGGAACACTTCGAATTTACCTTCATGAACATGGACTAAATGAACGTTATGAATATTATTCCCATGCATTCCTATAGTTATGACTCCAGGTATACGGTTGGTTGGTTGAAAACTGACTAGCCGGAGAACAGGGTTGGCACTTAGCTTCCCTTGACACTGCGACCAGCTAGGGTCTGTTCTATCACTCTGTCGTCAGTGGTTCCTCATTCAAACAGGTTTAGTAGCTTGTTGATAAGGTTCTTCGGATTCATGCCTGTTTCCGGTTATGTGTCGCCTTCAACTTAGGGCGTCACAGTCGAAGATAATGTCAGAGGCTGTTTCGTCCTCTTCATCACAGAGCCTACACTCCACGGTTTCCCTGCGTATTCCCATGGTGTTAAGGTGTTTTCTTAGGCCGCAGTGTCCAGTCAGCAGACCTACTATTATACGTGCCTTCGTTCTGTTCAGGTTCGAATGCCGTCAGGGTCCGGTTTGGGTGCCCTACCATGACTTTGCTGTGTATTTGCCCGACAGTTTGATCCCAGTATTGTTGGTGTCTTCTTTTTATCCACTCATCGATCAGGGTCCTGCATCGGTTTTTGCTGATCCCATGCACAGGTTCAGTACCTGTGAATAGCATTTCAGATGATTGTCTAGCTAGCTGGTCCGCTTTTACGTTGCCTTCAATGCCTCTATGACCTGGCACCCCCATCAAGGTGACCTTGTTGTGTTTTGCAGCTCGATGAGGTTCTGGAGGCAGTCCCAGACCAGTTTAGACTTTATCTGTGTAGAGTTGAGGGCTTTGATATCACTCTGACTGTCAGATAGAATGTAGATGTGTTTTTTCCTATAACCATTTTCTAGATTCTTCTGAATGCATATCTTCTCAGGTATACACTCTCATATTTGTGACATTACTGACACAAACTATCTCGTTCTTTTATTATTATAACGTCTGGGACTGTAGATATAACAATCATAGAGCTACTGGTTGAAAAGTCATGTATACACACTCCTTTGTCATATTTATTTATAAATGGTCAAATTGGTTCTCATTATCTGCGATTTCATCGTCAACACTTTCACAGGTATGATTCTCACAGGAAATGTGGAGAAAGGAAAAGTTTTATGTAAAAGTCTGGCAACTCAGCAAAAATTATCAAAAGCAAATCGACCTATTAAACTTGAAGGCATTTAGTCGGTATTTGCATTCACGATTGATAACGTATCTGAATAATAAGTGTTGTGTACTGAAACAATGCATTCATCGATGATAATAAGCATATCTGGTTTTATTATAGTAACTGGACATATCATTACTGATATTCCTAGTTTATTTGAATATTATACCGAAGGTGGTATAAAATCTGGGTTGAGCGATAACCAAACATATTTCACGTTAAATAATAAGAATATTACTTTATTCAGTGGTGCACTACACTATTTTCGAGTACCGAAAAAATATTGGAGAGATAGGTTGAGAAAATATCGCTCGGCTGGTCTGAATGCAGTGGAAACTTACATTCCTTGGAATCTACACGAATACGAGAACGGGGTATTCGACTTCGGCAGTGGTGGGAGCGACTTCGAGGATTTTCTTGACGTGGTGCATTTTATTCAATTAGCCAAAGAGGAAGACTTATTTGTTATTTTACGCCCAGGCCCATATATTTGTGCAGAATGGGAGTATGGTGGACTGCCTAGTTGGCTTCTAAGAAATGAAAATATAAAGGTGAGGACAACAGACCATCACTACATGAAATTCGTGAAAAGATATTTCAATGAACTCTTCCGAACGATTTCCCCTCTCCAGTTCACTAAAGGAGGGCCTATAATTGCCTTCCAAATTGAAAATGAATACGGTAGTACCAAGGAAGGCAATAAACCAATTGATGAAGAATATTTAGAAGAACTCAAATATATTTTCCGAGAAAATGGTTTGGAGGAATTACTATTTACTTCGGATAAACCTTCCCAGGGATTCTCCGGTACATTGCCGGGATTGTTGGCTACAGCTAATTTCCAAAATAACGCCACTAATGAACTTACGCTGTTGAGGCAATTTCAACCACAAAAACCTCTGATGGTTATGGAATACTGGACCGGTTGGTACGATCACTGGACAGAAAAGCATCATATTAGATCTGCTAATGAATTTGCTGCAGTATTGGAGGAAATTTTGTCATTTGGTTCTTCTGTGAATATGTACATGTTTCACGGAGGAACAAACTGGGGATTTCTGAATGGAGCTGATATCAGTTATAGTTCTTCTGATAACGCAGGTAGGTTCGTTCTAGACTGCGGGTTTACTATTCCAGTCAATTGAATAAATATTGGTTGTTGCTTCTACATCCTGTATAGATATTTTTTATATATATTTAGATCATAGGAAGTTGAAGACAGTTTATGATTGACATAATATTGATTAAGACATCTTGTCATTAAGAAAGTTAGGAATTGAATAAAACTGTATAATTCACGATTATTGAAGTGATTCTTTGATAAAAAGACGAATTAACATTGGTCCTTCGAGTTGATAACAAGTTCTTTGGTGAAGAAGTAGTTCCAGAGGAGTTCAAGACATGCCAAACACAACAAGACTGACTGCAGGTACCCATAATAAACTAGACCCCAGTTATGAGTGGCCACCTGCTTTTGGATTGAGACGACATTCAGTCAGTGTCAAGTCACACATTTCTGAAAATGAAAAAAGCCGAAATATTGATCAATTTCTAACAAAAAGAATGGACAAACAGGATGTAGTTCCAATGGACAAGGCAAACTCAACCCAGACAGACAAGCAGAGTCAATGCCTAGGACCCAAAGACGTTGGTAATAATGTACCAGAAACCTCATCTGTTCGTTCAGTGAATTCTAGACTTTCGAAAGTAGACAGTATTTCCCTCCAAAGAAAAAGACACGCGGTTGAAGTTGAGAAGATTAAGCAAGCCATTGAAATGAAAAAACTAGAAAATCAGCTGAAAATCTTGGAACTGGAAAATAAAGTGCGAGAGACTGAAATCGCAGAAATTCAAGAGATTCAATCACAAATATCGATACCAAAAACTGAACTTGTACCCGATTATGAAAAACAAGTATCAGAGAATACCAGACAATGGGTAAATGATTTGCATTCGCCCTCCAAATATGAATTACAGAATAGGGAAAGACAGACAGAAAAAGGAAATGAAAAAATATCTGAAATCAAACAGTTATGTAATACTATTAGTGAAGCCATAAAGTCCGTAGCTAGTGGCCCAAAGCAAGATAGATTCGCAGCCAGGCAGGTTGTAGACAAGGATTTCACTATTTTCGACGGTAATTCAGAAGATTGGCCAACATTTATTTCCCAATTTACCAGAATATCAAAATTATGTGAATATTCTTCAGAAGAAATGATGGTGAAATTGCAAAAGTGTTTAAGAGGTGAAGCCAAGCTTGCAGTATCAGGAATGATGACCTCCTCAGACAACGTCGATATAGTCTTAAAAACACTGGAAATGAGATTCGGGAGACCTAATCAAATCATCGAGGGACTCCTTGTGAAAGTGAGAAATCTTCCACCAATAAAGAGAACAACATGGACACTTTGATTCACCTCTCAAATCATGTTTGCTGTCTGGTAGCTACCATCAAATCCTTGGACTATTACGAACATCTTTCGAACCCGCAAGTTCTACAAGAATTGGTGCAGAAACTACCAGACTCGTTGAAACTTCAGTGGGGAGAAGAAATTATGCGAAAACGGGGAATGGCGAATTTGGACGATTTTTCTATTTGGATCAATGAGAAAGCGACTGCTGCTTGTTTCGTAAGTAGCTCCAAGAGTCCGAAAGTGGAAATGAAAGCAAAACATATCCAGTTCTCTTCGAAACGACATGAAACCACACTCATTTCAACCGACACTAAATCCTGCGACGAAAATTGTAAATATTGCGAAATAAAAGGGCATAAAATACAAAATTGTTCAAAATTGTCCTCTGATGATGTTGATACTAGATGGGCAGTAGTTACAAAAAAGAAACTGTGTTTTTCATGCCTTAAAAACAACCACCAGACCATAAAATGCAGAACAAAACGCCAGTGTAACATCAATGGATGTAAACGTTCACATCATCAGCTGTTACATAAAACCACTCAATTAAGAAAACCAGTCGAAGATACCGATACCCATTCAACTCAGACAGAAAATCGAAACGGTGAGAACGTACTTGCACTGGGCCATGGAGAAGGCAATGTTTTGTTAAGGATGGTGAAAGTAAAGATGTATGGTAACAACACTGTTTTGGAGACTGTAGCTTTATGTGATGAAGCTTCTTCTGTGACCCTGGTAGATAAGTCAATAGCTAACAGGCTAGGACTAGATGGCACACCACAGCCGCTGTGCATCCAATGGACAAACAATTTATCATCACGTCATGAAGACTCAAGCTGCTTGAAATTCAAAATATCGGGAATATTCAGTGGAGCAAAAATGTTTAGCATGAAAAATGTCAGAACAGTCGAAAATTTAGCCTTGCCTGTTCAAGAAATTCGAAGAAGCGACTGGGAAAGGTATTCTCATTTGGAAGGCATTCCTTTCCATGAAATAAGTGAACGACCCATGATTTTACTGGGGCAAGACAATATACACCTGACTGTAGCCAGGAAAGTCATTCAAAGTACAGAAAATGAACCTATTGCAACCAAAACCAATCTTGGTTGGATTCTTCATGGAGGGAATTCGATTGAACAAGAAAAGCAGGCATATTCCTTCCACATCTGCAGTTCTGAAATATCGGACATTTCATTGCATGAAATGGTGAAACAATCTTTCACCACCGATGCCTTTGGAGTAGTCCCGAAGAAGACAAACATAAATAAAGCTGAAGCACGAGCTATAGATATAATGAAAAGTTCGGTAAGACGTGTTGGGGAAAGATTTGAGATAGGACTTTTGTGGAAAGAATATCCATCTACCAGAAAGTAAAACAGTTGCTATCCAGTGGCTGAAGTGTGTCGAAAAACAAATGCAGAGGGACAGTAATTTTGCGAAGCGATACACTGAAAAAATAAACAGCTACATCGAGAAAGGATACGCAAGAAAGTTGACTCTTGCGGAATCCAGCGAAGAAGGCCCTCGATGCTGGTATTTGCCACATTTTGGAGTCATTAACCCTAACAAGCCGAAGAAACTTCGTTTAGTTTTCGATGCAGCTTCAAAGTCAAATGGAACTAGTTTAAACGATAATTTACTGTGTGGTCCTGACTTATTACAATCATTGGTGGAGGTATTGATGAAATTTCGCGAAAGAAAAATTGCTTTTTGCAGTGACGTCAGGGAGATGTTCCATCAGATTATCATAAAACAAGAAGACCGAAGCTCCCAAAGATTTTTATGGAGACATGGGGATATGAGTCGACAATGGGATGTTTACGAGATGCATGTTATGACTTTTGGAGCAACTTGTTCCCCAACATGTGCTCAGTACGTGAAAAACGTGAATGCCGAGGAGTTATCCAACCAGAAAAATATTATTGAGGCCATAACCAAGAAACATTATGTAGACGACTACCTCGACAGTACCGATTCTGTGGATGAAGCCTTGGAAACCATATCAAAAGTTTCACGAATTTAAAAAATTAGGTGGATTTGAGTTAGTCAACTGGATATGCAATTCGAAAATGGTTATAGAAAAACTATCATCAGATGATTCGGAATTGAAGGACTTTTGTGGAGATTCAAATTCGACCATGCAAAGAGTACTTGGTCTTTTTTGGAATTCAAAATTAGACATCTTCTGTTTCAAATTTTCAAAATTTGACGATAAATTTGAAAACAGTAGACCCACCAAACGACAAATTCTGAAGATGGTAATGTCAATTTTCGACCCTTTAGGACTCATCACAAATTTCACCATAAAAGGACATATTCTTATACAAGACATTTGGCGGTCTGGGATTGGTTGGGATGATAGCATAGACGAGGACCTTTACCACACTTGGAAGCTTTGGCAAAACGACTTAAGATAAATAGAAAATATTTCCATCCCAAGATGTTATTCTCTCAAAATTCCTGAATCGAAAAAGATTGAATTGCACGTTTTCTGCGATTCTAGCAAAAAAGCATATGCAGTAGCATGCTACCTTAGAGTTTTGTCAGGAAACGAAATAGATGTTACTCTTATCATGGCTCGTGCGAGAGTAGCACCGACAAAACCCATTTCTATTCCACGATTAGAGTTGCAGGCTGCAGTTATGGGAAGCAGACTCTCTAAAACGATCAGAGACACTTTAGAAATTCAAATCGATGAAGTTTTTTTGTGGTCCGATTCAACTACTGTACTTTTTTGGATAAAAGGTGATGGAAGTAAATTGGGACAGTTCGAGGGGCATCGCATAGGAGAAATTCAAGAATTGACCAACATAGACGGCTGGAATTGGGTTCCTTCGAAATTGAATTCTGCCGATATTGCAACTCGAACTTATGGCAAAGATGACGGAAATGTAACAAATTATAGAACTTGGTTCAGGGGACCTGATTTCTTGTATGAATTAGATAAAACCACATGGCCGAAGAAAAATCTTGTCAACCTGGAAAATCATATACAAGAAGATATTGAAATTACAGTTGTTATCATAGAAGAGCAATCATATCTTCCTGATATCAGTAGATTTTCGAAATGGTATCGTTTGATACGTGTCACTGCCTGGGTATTGAGATTTGTTAATATTCTTCTGCATCGATTGAGAAAAAGTAAGAGTTCTTTTCCTGGAGAGTTGGAAGCATCTGAAATACAAAAGTCAGAGATTCATTGGATCAAAAGATGTCAGCAATAGGTTTTTGGAGAAGAAATTCGAAGAATACAAAAAGGTAGACCACTGTTACGTCAAAGTCGACTAAAAAGCCTTTCGCCGATACTTGACGAAAGGGGATTATTGCTTCTCAGTGGGAGGACAAATCTAGCTCCCGAGATGTTGAATTCTGCAAATCATCCTATTATACTTCCCAATAAACATCGATTTACGCAACTACTTCTCCAACATTATCACGAAAAATTCGCTCATCAAGGAGTGGAGACTGTTTTAAATGAAGTGAGGCAACGTTTCTGGATAATCGATGGAAGAAGTGCTGTGAAGTCAGTGTTTAAGAGATGTCAGAAATGCAGAATTAGTAAAGCCAAACCCATTATTCCAAAAATGGGTCAACTTCCTGTAACAAGGCTGATACCGAATGTCAGACCGTTTACCTTCACAGGAATTGACTACTTTGGCCCATTATTGGTTTCAGTGGGACGACGACGAGAGAAGAGATGGGGTGTAATTTTTACCTGTCTCACGATCAGAGCAATTCATCTTGAGGTAGCCCATTCATTGACAACAGATTCGGCTATAATGGCCATTCGCAGGATGGTAGCTAGAAGGGGACAACCTAAAGAGATTCATTCGGATAATGGGACGAACTTTAGGGGAGCAGCAGAAGAGCTGAGGAGAGCACTAAGAGAAATCGACCAGGAAAAAATCTCATCCACTTTGACGCAGGAAGGTATTTATTGGAAATTTTTAGCACCAGCGTCACCACACATGGGTGGGGCTTGGGAGCGAATGGTACAATCTGTGAAAAAATCATTTTACACTATACTAAATGGACAAGTTCTCAAAGATGAACTTTTGCAAACGATCTTCACCGAGTGTGAAAACATTGTGAATACAATGCCTATAACTAAGGTTTCTACTGACCCAAATGACTTAGAATCTTTGACTCCAAATCATTTTATATTGGGATCATCAAATTATATAATTGCATTTGGGAATATAAAAGACTTCAGGAAGGAGTGGACCAAATCCCAGAAAGTTATAGATTGTTTTGGAAGCGGTGGACCAAAGAATACTTGCCGACTTTAACAAAAAGAACAAAATGGAATGATGATGGAAAACCCATCAGTGTCAATGATATGGCCATCATTGTTGAAGAAAATTCTCCAAGAAGACAATGGAAATTGGGGAGAGTAGAAGAAGTATATCCAGGACCTGATGGAAGAGTACGGGTGGTCAGCGTGAGGACTAGCACTGGAGTATTCAAGCGACCAGTTGCAAAGCTGTGTAGAATTGACATGGAAGAAGAAGGCTAGAGTGAGAGAAGTTAGAACTTCTTCACGGGGGGAAGGAATGTTGCTTCTACATCCTGTATAGATATTTTTATATATATATTTAGATCATAGGCAGTTGAAGACAGTTTATGATTGACATAATATTGATTAAGACATATTGTCATTGAGAAAGTTAGGAATTGAATAAAACTGTATAATTCACGATTATTGAAGTGATTCTTTGATAAAAAGACGAATTAACATTGGTTGATACATATATAAATATAAGAATCCAATGAATGTTCATCCAAATTGTTCGGTAAATAGTTGATTCTCAGTTTTAAAGCAATCTTTCTCTCAATATTGTACTATATATATTTTCAATGAGCCAATCATCAGGAGGAATATCACTTCATCAACCATCAATAAAATTTAGACAGTTTATCCGATGGATTCAATTCGGCATAATTTTTAAATTCCCTATGTGTGAACTATATTTCCAATTTTTATTATTACCTTTTTTTCACACGCCTAGACACAAAATGCCCTGAATTATGTTAAGCTGCCACATATGGTAGTATGACACGGTCACTGGACTTGGGTAATATAAGCCATATTTTTTCAGAACATAAAGTTCAATATAGTGATCGCAAGTCCATTTTTGAGGAGTTCTAAAACCGATTCCTCATTTTAACGATATTGTGAAGCTATTTCCATGCCATGATAGAATTCACTAGGTTCAATAATGGGATAAATGAAATACACAGTGATTTTCAGCCTCGTCGAAGAGAGCGTAATAAAGTAAAAATGCAAAAAAAAATTTTTGATTTTAACGGCAATGCTTTTTTTTCGATTGCAGATACTATTTCAGAATGTATAAATATATAGCACATGATATCTGAAATAATTTTTCGCCCTATTGAAATGGGAATGTTTTCAGAAATGATATTTGACGTGATTTGTTGCTCTATCTTAGGGGATGCACTGCAGGTGTTGAAAAAAATTTCATCTCGAAGCTCAAATAATTATTTTCAAAAATATCGCGCCGTCGAAGGATGGGTAGGTATATGAATAATTATGTACAATCGATTTTAGGAGATAGAAATGAATGTAAAATTATATTCAAAATAATTTGTTGCCTTAAACGATGGGGTGCATTGGGGTTGGAAATGTTGAAAACAACACCCAGTTCATATTTTCAAATAAATCAAGCATTTTTTCTACACGTATGGCAATATATATATATATATATATATATATATATATATACATATCTGCAATTCCACAATTTCCTTCTTACTTACTTATATATATATATATAAAAAAAATATGTATATATATATATATTCTTTTTTCGATTTCAGAATGTCGAAATACATGGCAAATTATTATATTCGAAATTATTTGTCGAAGTAGGTATAATGTAGTAGAAAAAAAGGTTCGGAGGGAAATGTAGGGTATTTTTGATGATGGTTTCGGATTCAGAAAGTCAAAATAAATGGAAAATAATATTTGAATTGATATGTTTGAAAATAATTGTCGCCCCGTCGAAGGGTGGATATGTTGAAACGCAATGGAGAGTTAAATTATTGTTCAACCCCCTCCCCCTCCCCCTCACCCTCCAATACCCGTCCAGAGCGACAAGAGCGACAAATCATGTCAAATATCATCTACCGAATCAAATCACAATATGCTTTATGATCAAAGAATAATATCTTATTGACAAAGTGTGTATATATAAATGTAAATTAAGTTAATACCGTTGAAATACCCCACAAGAGGTTATCTTGACGATGGAAGATAGTGACTAAAGTTTATCTTTCAGTTGCAGATGATTCCACATCTGATTTTATGAACATCCTGTTTATATTTTCAACAAATTAAGTTAATACCATTTGATAAATGTATAAAAATAGTCACCACCATATTAAATTGAATTGAATCAAAACAATCAGTCACATATTGAAATTTGCATGCATATATATATATATATATATATATATATATAAGTAAACACTCATATACACTTTTTTTTTAAACATGAATAGTTTCATAAAAAAATTTGAAAAAAAAAATTTAAAAATATAAAAAAATTTAAAACTCAAGAATTCAAAAATTTAAAAATCCTTAAAATTAAAAAATTCGAAAAATTCAAAATATTTAAAGTTTAAAAATATAACAAACAATAGAAGGTATATGATATCACAGTGTATAGTTTTGGTCTACTTATTCTATCCACATAATATTCTTCCAAACTATAATAGGCTCTCTCGGAAAGAACTCTTTTTACTGCTTTTCTGAAGCTGGCGTTGGAAGGCATATCTTTAATATTATTTGGAAGGTGATTGTACATTTTGCAGCCGTTATATATATAATTGAATCCTTAACGAAAGTGGAAGATGGTAATGGTAGTTTGAGATGGTTACTTTGACGGGTAGCGTAGGTACCTACTCTCTGTAATGAAATTTTGTTTGTGTTTATTTATGAAGCACACTGTTTCAAGTATAAATATTGATACTACCGTGAGTATGTTGTGCTGCTTGAAGTGAAGTCTGCACGAAAATTTAGTTTACAGAGGTATCTCAAGGCTCGTTTTTGTAAAACAAAAACACTTTGAAGAGTATTACCACTGCACACTCCCCAGAATGGGATACCGTATCGCAAATGTGATTCTTCCAAGGAGTAGTATACTGCCTTTGCAGTTGAGTATCCTAGTTCATTTGCAGCAATTTTCACAGCCTAACAACCAGAGGACAATTTTTAATTCAAGTTTTTCACATGTTCATTGAATTTAAGACCGTTGTCAATGTATATAGTCTAGTTAACAAGTGCTTTTTAAGTCAAATTTTTTTGCATTCTCCAAAAATTATGATTGAGGTGCCATTCGATTCGGAATGGCATGTAGATATATTTTGAGAAAATGCTAAGGCCGCTCGCAAAAATTTCAATAGTTATAAACAATTAAGTGAAAAAAAACAGGGGGTTTGGTTTTTCGCCAATATCTCAAAAATTATTCGAGATAATTCAAATTTGAAAAAAGATGCAAAAAGAGGAGGAAATTTCCTAAGAAAGAGTTTGGAATCCGGGAACTGTAGGACCAATATTTATAATTTTCCCAGAGGGTTGAAAATACGCCCGAAAACGGGTACTCCGGCTTGCGCAAGCCACGCCCCCTTCGGACCTTTAATGAATAAATATTATTTAAACTTATCAAATATGAAAATTAAAAATTGAAAAAATTCAGGCGCCTGCAGGATAGATTTTTATCGCGGTTTTAAGATAAGTTATCTATTAATTAATTAACAATTTTTTGTAGCACGAACATTAACATTGCAAGTGCGATAATTGTTAAACTATTAATCTGATAATGTTTTCCTTTCGTGGAGCTATTTTTCAGAGGTCTAAGAATAGATTCCCGTTGGAAGAATTGAAAAATTGTTAATTTTCGTTTTGTTATTAACAATTTACTAAGGTGGAAAATTATAAAGCTTCATTAAACATTGAAATTTTTTTTTATAATATTATTATTATCCGTTTTCTTATGATCAGAAGCTATTCAAAAATGATTTTTAATAATTTGTATCTCCTATTGTTTGAAAAATTGTTATTAACAAATGCGTTGTTTCAGAGATAATTTAAAAAAAAATCATAACACAGTCTTTGATAATAATTATGATTTTTCAAAAAAAACCATTTCTTAAAAAAAAATATATTCTTAAAAACATTTTTAAAAAAATTTTTAAAATCATTATTTATGTTGGTCTTCAATGTTAAAGAAAAAAAAATTATTATTTAAATTTTCATTGTTCATTTAATAAACAATTTGTTATAAACTAATGAATTATCTCTTTGTATTTTTTTTTCTTTTTCTACTTGAAAAAACAAAAACATCCATGTATTATTTAAAAAAAAGAAAATTATTTATATTTTTTATTGAACTTTCAATTTTCTGTTCTCTCTCATTTCACCACTCTGACCTGGTTTTTTATGTTTAATTTTATCATAACTTTTCAACTAATGGAAAGGAAAAAATTCGAAACTTATTTATTCTTTATAAATTAAACAACAAATTAAGCCAAAATTTGAAGCTTTCACTCAATTATTTATTTAATTTATACCATTTGTTTATAAAAATAATCTTTCAGAAAAAAAAAATCTACTTTTATGTCTAAAATCTTATAAAAAAACCAAAAAATTTTTAATTTAAAATTTTAGCTTATAAATTTTAGTTTTAATTTATTGTTCCGAAAATAACCAATTATTATTGATTTTAATTTTCTTGATTCTTCTAGATCATGCCAATAAGTTTTTAATGACCTACTGGTTTTTTCGGAAAATAAACTGAAATAATAGAATCTTTAATGTTTAGTTACAGTTATTCATCGAAGATCTGAAGATTTTATGCACATTCATCCTGATCTTCATTAAGACGTCATTAATCTATAATTGACCCGAATGCTTACGACTAATTACTAATGGTCAATAAAAAATATAAGTTCAATAAAAAATATAAATATTTTTTTTTCCAAAAATAATACATGGTTGTTTTTGTTTTTTTGAGTAGAAGAAGAAAAAAAAAACAAAGAGATAATTCATTTGTTTATAACAAATTGTTTATTAAATAAACAATGAAAATTTAAATAATAATATTTTTTTTTCTTTAATAATGATTAAAAAAAATGGTTCCTTAATTTTCATAACAAGTGGTAAAACAAAATTGTTATTTAACAAATGCGTTTTTAAGCAATAATTTTTTTAAGAAATGTTTTTTTTTTAAAAAAAATTATCTCCTAAAAACGCATTTGTTTTAAAATTTTTTAAACAATAGGAGATAAAAATTATTAAAAACCATTTTTGAATATTGTGAATTTTTTTATTTTTCAATGTTTAATGAATCTTTATAATTTTTCACCTTAGTAAATTGTTAATAACAAAACGAAAATTAACAATTTTTCAATTTTTCCAACGGGAATCTAGTCTTAGACCTTTGAAAAATAGCTCCACGAAAGGAAAACATTCTCAGATTAATAGTTTAACAAAATTGTTAATTAACTAATGGATAACTTATTGAAAAATCGCGATAAAAATTTTTGGACCACGGATTATTGTTCATTGGTCTATCCTGCAGGCGCCTGAATTTTTTTCAAATTTTAATTCTTATATTCAATAATTTCAAATAATATTTATTCATTGAAGGTCCGAAGGGGACGTGGCTTGCGCAAGCCGGAGTAACCGTTTTCGGGCGTATTTTCAACCCTCTGGGAAAATTATAAATATTGGTCCTACAGTTCCGAGAGTTGGAACTTTTTCTTAGGAAATTTCCTCCTCTTTTTTCAAATTTGAATTATCTCGAATAGTTTTTGAGATATTGGCGAAAAACCAAACCCCCTTTTTTTTCACTTAATTGTTTATAACTATTGCAATTTTTGCGAGCGGCCTCAACATTTTCTCAAAAAATATCTACATGCCATTCCGAATCGAATGACACCTCAATCATAATTTTCGGAGAATGCGAAAAAAATTTGACATAAAAAGCACTTGTTAACTAGACTAATAGTCCTAGAAATTTAGAAAACACACTGTTTTCAATAATCTGGTGGTTTAAAAAAATATCAGCAACTGCACATTTGAAAGACACTATATTGGTTTTCAATATGTTGAAGGACAAAAGGTTCGAGTCGCACCACTCTTTGAATTTTATTATATCTGAATTGATGATATGATGAAGATCGGCTTCCTCATCTTTATGCCATAGTATGGTGGTATCATCGGCGAATAGGGTGACATTACCTGAAATGTCAAGCGTCGTCAGATCATTAACATATAGTAAAAACAAAATTGGACCAAAGACCGATCCTTGCGGAACGCCACATTCTATATTACCCAAACTTGAAATCGATTTTGTCTTAACTACTTGTGTGCGGCATTTACGTTATGGTCAAATTACTCCATGCTGAGAGCTACACTTAGTACAAAAGAAAATATTGATATTACAAAATATTTGAAATTACGTGCTTTCCTGAAGCGTCAAAGTGACAACTATAAACCAAAGAAGTCAAAAGTTTTGTCAGATGAACAATTCGAAACGGTTATTACTTAAGCACCAGATTATATATACTTAATGAATAAGGTACGTTTAAAATGTAAGAATTTTAAAATTTCCTAGATATTTATGTAGTGTTTACTTTTTAGGTTGCCTTAATATTTGGTGTTGCTGGTGCATGTCGCCGTGATGATCTATATCAATTAAATTTGAATGACATAGAGGATTTTGGATCTAAGCTTTTGATTAAAATACCCGATACTAAAACTAACAAACCAAGATCATTTGTGATAAACGAAATTTATATGCCATTGTATAGAAAATATGTTTCATGTCGTCCAGAAAATGTTTAAAGTTGCCGCTTTTTCTTTAAATATTCAAAAGGGAAAGGTTGCAAGCAAGTAGTGGAAATATATCAGTTTGTCAAAATGATTCAAATTGTTGCAAACTTTTTAAATTTGCCTTATGCACATGAATACACAGGACATTGTTTCCGTCGGTCCTCTGCGACAATTTTGGTTAATGATGCAGATTCAATTGCTTTAAAGACACATGGGGGATGGAAATATTTTACAAATAAAGTAGACATAGCAGATAAAATATTTAGACAAAGAGAAATCTGCTAATACTATTTAGTATTATTGCCAGCGAGCCAATCATCTGCAGAACTGTTATTTTGTGCATTTCTGTTAAACGAACCATGTTTCTGAATTGCAGTTAACGAAATTCAAACGACAAGTATAACACTGACAACTACTGTCATGCGGTTATAATCCCACAACAATTGAAACAAAACTAACATTGCCATGGTAACTTTTTCAATGGGCTTACTAGACTGTCATTATAATAACGAATTTAATGATGATAGATAATATGAGATCGAATCAAATCTATTTACATCTGTCTAATAAATTTTTTCATTCATAAAATTAATTTCAAAACATAAAATAATCAGGACAGTACCTAAATGAGTGGTGATGCTAACAGTGATATTCTAAATTTGATACCACCTAATCTAATATTGTAGGAGTTCATTTCAATCCATAAATAAGACAGAGATTGGATAGAAAGAGTTAATTCAGGGTTGTACCGGATTTTTCACGCTGGAGGTTGTGGGTTCAATTCCTAAAATTGGAGTAATGTTCGATTGTTATAATTTTTTCAATATTTGTATTTTTGACGACGGCATGAAAAGATAACAGATTTCTAATGATATGATTAAAATAGTAGTAGAAAAACAATATACTATTTCTTACTTTCTCATTATCAAGAAATGGTATTAGTATTAGTTTTTAGCATGTTGAAGCGAATTACGTCATTCAGATGATTTATTTTATTTCTGCAAATAATTCGAAAAAATAACATGTTTGAATAGAGAATGAAGAGACCTTTTAAATTATGTATCACATGCCCCTACTTCCCATTAAAAAAATTGGGGGTTGTAAATGTCACTCGAAGGGGGTTGAAAGTAGGGATGAAATTTTATCATTGTAGGATGACATTTTAAAATCTGAAATTGACGTATTTCGGAATTTTTTATAAATGTGCACAATAACTGAAAAACGAATTTATTCCATTTGGCTGTTCCACACTATATGAGATTTTGAGCTCACTACTTCAATGCTTTGATATTCAAAATTCAAATATACCTGTTATCCTGCCGAATGAACCACGAGTCTCAAGTGAGTAATTCAGAAAAAGCCATCGCAGAAATATAAGTGGTGGCGATCTAGACTAGTGGACAGGGCATCTGGATACCATGCAAGCGGTTCGGGTTCAAATCCCGTTATTGTTGTTTTAATAATTGCTGTCTTTTCACCTGTAGTATTTGATCTCTTCCATCGGCGATATCTTCGAATAACTTATGTTGAGGGTTCGAAAAAAAATACAATGCTAATATATTTCAGAAAAGCTCACCAAGTACAAAGTTGCTTTAGATGTATAGTGCCAAAATCACGATTTTTTTCAGTAAACGGTCTGGGGAAGTATATGCATGTTTATCTGAACTACATTTTAAAAATAATGATTTTTCTACAAGGTATTTGAAAAGAGCGTGACATATCAAAGTTATATTTTTTTAAATGAAACACCCTGTATTTTCTTGCATTTTTGAATTTTTTGAGAAAAAATAAGCTGTCTTTGCCAAGGTATCCCTATACCTAACTCTCTCTGTTTGTGAGATATTCAACTTTTTCACAAAATGTAACGTTCAAAGGCATTCAATATCATTGGAATTAGCCACGGCATGGCAGGTTTACGAAATTTTTACCGGTCACTCAAATCCCTTTCAGCTTGTTACTGTGGCTTGAGTAGACGATCAATAGTATACAGTGTGTTTTATATTATCAGGAACATTTACCGCATATTTGAACTCCAATAACTTTGTTATTTCAAATGGAACAACCTATATTTTTCCACGTGACAAGATTCACCTTTTCATCTCCTTTCGAACCATATAATATTTCCCTATACCTAAATGTGGTGCTTCAGGAGTTATCGAAACCTTTTCGAAATCCGATGAATTTTTTTAATTAACAATATTTCATCTAGTAGTCTGCTGATGTCATATACTTGTCCTATTGTTCCAAGCAGACTCCTGTCAAATAGCGTAATATTTTGTCAAAAGTTTTACACCTGAAGAAAGAATCAACATGATTTTAACCATTGGAGTTACCACAATTGCTTATTAGCGTCGAGGGTTTATGCACAAAAGTTCCCAGATCAAGAGCATCCTGATAAAAATGTATTTGAGAGATTATTAGCCAGATTTCAAGGAACAGGTAGTATCGAGTACACTATCGATATCGAAACTAGTGACTGGGAATGAGGAACTCAATTTCGAAGTTTTGCAATATGTGATTGAAAATCCCAATACCAGTACTAGAGCTATTGCTAATGCAACAGGTATAAGTCAACCGAGTGTTAACAGAATTATTAGAAAACACAAATATCATCCATACCACATTCAGCTGCATCAACATGGGACTTTGAACGCAGGCTAGATTTCTGTTTATGGTATCTTAAACGAGTTGGCGAAGAGATGAACTCTTATGAACATATTTTATTCACAGACGAATCATCCTTCCATAACACTGGTCTGGTGAATCGACGTAACTTTCATCATTATGACACCGAAAACAGACATTTATTTCGAACCGTCGATCGCCAGAACCGGTGTAGTGTTAACTCATTCGGTGGAATCATAGGAGACACCATAATTGGTCCCTATTTCTTTGACGGGCATCTGGATGAAAGGAAATTTTTAAGTTTCATGAAAACAGATTTTTGGAATCTTCTGGAAAATATGTGAATGTGAAACAGAAGATGTGGCTACAATTACATGGTGCTCCGGCACATTTCAAACGTGTTGTCAGGAACTATCTGGACAGAAAATTTACAGATAAATGGATAGGGAGAGATAACTGGCCAGCGAGATCGCCTGATCTTACACTCTTGGACTTTTTTGATGGGGATATATAATAATAATAATAATAATAATAATAATAATAATAATATCGTCTTTATTATTTTCTTCCTTTTCAAGGGTAGAGTCATTTGAATAAAAATAAAATATATAGCATATATAACTTTGGAAGAAAATTAAAGGCGGAGTTCAATTTCAATAGTGACGAATCACCATGGAAATTGCTCTTCCACTCAACCTCGAAATGCCTTCCAAACAGTAACTCCAAATATGTTGAAAAAAGAATTAGATGCTGTATTAAAGTAGATGGTGGTCATGTCGAACATGTATTATAATTTTTTTAATTTTCCCTTAAACTTTAATTTTTCAATATTGTTTTTTTTTTAATAAAAACCAGTAAACCCAAAAATAGTAGATACAGGTGCACCGATATAACAATCAACTGTAAGTTGAGAGTGTTCAAATTCAATTTGCTAATAATATTGAAGAACTATTCTTCAGTATTCGACATCAGACTACTAGATGAAATAATAATAATTCAAAAAATTCATCGGATTTCGAAAAGGCTTCGATAACTCCTGAAGCACCACATTTAGGTATAGGGAAATATTATATGGTTTGAAAGGAAATGAAAAGGTGAATCTTGTCACGTGAAAAAATATAGGGTGTTCCATTTGAAATAACAAAGTTATTGGAGTTCAAATATGCGGTAAGTTTACCTGATAATATAAAACACACTGTATACTATTGACCATCTACTCAAGCCACATTAACTAGCTGAAAGGGATTTGAGTGACCAGTCAAAATTTCGTACACCTGCCGTGGCTAATTCCAATGATATTGAATTTCTTTGACAACGTTACATTTTGTGAAAAAATTGAATATCTCACAAACGGAGAGAGTAGGGATACTTTAGCAAAGTCAGCTAGAGTCCGAAGCGTTCAGCTTGACTCACCCTGTATAATACTAACAAAAAAGTAAAAGGAAAATGTTAGTAATTAAAATTAATTTTACGAATACTCTTCCCAATTTTATTCATTTGAAGATTGCAATTATGAATAATTGGGGAGTTAAAACTTACCCAATCATCTTCAATTAGGTAAATAAGTAAGTAAACATATTTTCCAGGTTATCAACCTGTCATCTCTACATATGATTACGATGCCCCATTATCAGAAGCTGGTGATTATACGGACAAGTACCATAGATCCAAGAATATAATCGCAAAATTCAACAAGATTATGGTCAAACAACCACCAATGCCTGAGTTGAAAAAACGCATGTCTTATCCTTCGATTAATATCAGTGGTGAAATCTCACTTGCTACTCTCCTGATTCGGAGTAAAGTAAGAATTATTTGGAACAGTCACAGATTGACGCCGATGGAACTTTTGCCTATAAACAATAATTCTGGGCAAAGCTATGGCTATATAATTTACAAAAAATCAAATGTGAATATTCCAAAAAATTCTACTTTGACTATAGAAGGTCGGGTCTGTGATTCAGTTATCGTTCTCATAAACGGGCAGATCAAATCAAAGATTCCAGAGACCAAGAAAGATTTGAATGGCTTTGGATACTGGAAATGGAAGAACTCTTCTTTGAATTTGGGTAGTGAAGATTACAATGGAGCCACACTTGAGTTGATGGTAGAGAATTGGGGAAGAGTCAATTACGGAAAGCTCTCTCAATTCAATCAGTTCAAAGGTTTATGGCAGGGGGGCATATTACTGAATGATCATGTATTGGAGATAGAAGAAATAATACCTCTGGAGTTCAAAAAATCTTGGATAAAAGAACTCGACCAGTGGCAAACTCCTTCCTTCAAATTGGGTCCAAAACTATACAGATCGGAACTAAATCTAGTTGAATCACGGGATACCTATATAGATTTGAGGGAATGGAATAGGGGGGTGATTATCATAAACGATTTCGTTTTATCAAGGTATTTCAGATTAGGTCCCCAACAAACCGTTTATCTACCTGCACCACTATTGAAAAAAGGCGTCAATGAAATAATTATTTTTGAGCATTTCACGCCAGCGAAAATGATGAAATTTGTTGAAGATCCAATTTTCGAGAATTTGTAAAATACATTAATAAATATTTTTAATGCAATTGATTTGACAAGAAACATAAAAAATATGTATATAAAAATCATATGATCTATTTAGATATCCTTATACATTCAAATATTTCTCTGTAATGTCATATATCATAAATATCAAATTCGAATATATTAATTGATTAAGTGATATTTGAGCATTATTTACCAATTTTGATATATACCGGGTGTCAACGTATTCCTTAGACAAGGTATGAGATTCAAACTTAGCAGGGGTATTGGATTCAAAATGAAATATTTTTCAATATTTCAGTCTCATCCATCACTTCCTGTTTCACGACCCCAACTTGGGAATTTCAAATGAAACACCCTGTATTTTTTAACTTTTTTGGATTTTACGGACGATTCTGAGTACGATCACATAGTTTTGAGACGAAAAATTGATACATTTGATTTTTCAGAAGCATTTTCATTTTTGTATCTAGAGTGCGTTGGACCCACTTCAACCAAACTGATGGAGATGAATGATAAAAAATATTATATGGCATTGTTTTCCATTAGTTGAGTACATTTGGCGGTTTGATATTTCCAAAACCACTAATTGTAAAAAAGACAATTTTTTCAAATGACAACATCTTTTAGACACACAATTTCTTAGATTGTAATTTCTACGACGAATCCATTGATGGTTTCGAGTAGGAAATCGAATGGATAACAATCCTAATGCAGAAAATTCTAAATTGGATTTTATTTTTGTATATGTTGATTTACATAAATTATTTCTGCCATTTCTATTTGGAGAAGAATAAATCAAATATACCGTATTTGATACACTTAAAATAATATGAGATCATCAGTACTATCTAGTTGTTTCACAAACTTTGGTATTTTGAATTATAAAAATCTATATTTCTCAATAAATCACTGATGTGAGTGATTTTATACATTTTATTTTGATATGATTACAAATGCGATTATGAAATTTTCCATAGTTTGAGCAATTGTGAATTTGAAACCTACGACCATCAACATTTCAGGTCGACTATCAGTAATCCTGTTTTTTTAATATAAAGAGTTTATAGTTTCCTGGGGGTTTGGTTCCTATAAAAAATAATGATATTTTTTCAATAATGATTTTATTTTAATACATGTCTATTGTTTCGACTGTGACCACAGTCTTCTTCGGGGATTTTTTGGGGCTAAAAGTTATCAAAAATTGAGCTGAATCATCATGTTTAAAAACAATAACGAACAAGAACAAACACATTGCATCGTTGCCCATCGTTGTTTTTTACATGATAATTCAGCACTAAAAAATCCCTGAAGAAGACTAATCAACGAGGGATTATTCCTCGTTGAAAGTACACAATTGTGGCAGGCACATTTATGCCCAGATTTCTGAAAAATCAATGTATAAAATATAATTTTATTTAAGTACCTACAAATAGTTGTGAGATAATATGCACTGAACACTCCACAAGAGAAATTATGAATAACCACTGGAAGAAAAACTTTATTAAAAGTGTATTTCAGTTGGACTGACATCAATAAGATTGTATTCTCAGAATATAATTTTGAATGATTCATTGAACTTTCCAGTAGCTTACACAGCAGATTTATTACAATAACTAATTGAAAATTCCTTCTTTCTGGGCCGCATCTCAAGAAGCCATTTGTTTGTCCAACAGTTATCAACTTATTTCGAAAGACAAGTTTTATATAGCACTTAGTCAATATTACCTGAGCATAAAGAGAACATCAATATTTGGGAACTCATTGAATATATAACTTTTCCATCAATGCAGTTTCGAGCGGATAAAATTTAAAATAGGTTAGGCACGTGCTCTGATTTTTATATTTTTTTATTAAATCAATTCTACATGTCCTTACTTTTTCTTAGTAGGTACTGCTATTTCTGCTACTAAATATATTAGTCTATATTAAATCATAATATTGAAAAGGGAAACATTCCCAATTGAATAGAAAGATTCTTCTGTGAATTGAAAAATCCACGATAAAAATTAAGTTATTTTTTGTGAATATCTAACAGAAAACAACTACTTCCCTGGCTAAAGCCACGCTGGACATTGAACTACATCTGATAGATATGAGAAAAGACCTTAACTCGAAAATCTGAAAATGAAAATTTGCATTTTTATTAAGACAGTTATTTGATTTTTTATTATAGTCTTAATTAGGAACTCATATAGATGAATGAGGCAAAGAATCATTTTTTCCAAAAGAGAGTGCTTACCAGAAATCACTTGTAACAGTAGCCGGGGAAATAATTGTTTTCTGTTAGATATTCACCAAAAATAAATACATATCCTCCCAGATAACACATAGACATCCAATGGATATCCATTGGACATCCTTCATGGATTTTATGGATGTACTATGGACATCCAATTATATCCAAAAGATCTTATAGACATCCGATGGATGTCCAAAGTGGAACAACCTGTACATCCATAGAATATCCATAAGATATCCTCCAGAGATGTCTATAAGATATCTTTCAAAGATATCCATGGGATATACTTCAAAGATATCTTTCAGGAATATCCATGAGATATCCTTCAGGGATATTCAAAAGCTATCTGAAAGATTCTTCGAGATATATTCTAAAGATATCCTTCGGGGATATCTATCGTAGATAAAATATAGTAATAGCGATCTGGAGGGAAATGAAATAATGGTATTGAACAAAAAAAAGGTATTAATAAACTCTGGTATCAAAAAAAATTCTCATAAACTTCGGGGTTATCAACAAATAAAATGTATATGTAAACTCTAAAATAAAAACAGAATAACAAATGCAGAATAATAAAAAAAATAGAATGCTATTTTCTTCGTCCATCAGGTGTTTCCTTTATTCTAGAAGATGACAGATGCCTTTCTTTGGCCCTTCTCAGCCAAGCTTAGATGGCTTCTTCAGTAGCTTTTTTATTTTCCGTCGAATCACTGAGGTCAGCTGGTTCTGAAATGATATGTATATATTCACGGGTATAACTGATGTTGAAATCTACAAAAAAATACTGAGGAATATTATGCTTTCTTTTGAATTCGAATACTGATGATGATAATATATACCACTGCCATAGTTTTTCTCTCTCTTTATTGGTATACTATGATTATATATATATATATATATATATATATATATAGAGTAGTGAGTAGTGAGTAAAACTAATAGTAGGGTCTGCAGCAATGTAAAAGAAAACTCTTTGAAGTTTTTCCAAGCTTTCGGAATCGTTTATTCCATCATCAGGGAGAATCTATCTTGAGGATGTTTACATATAAGTACATAATGGTATATAAGATACATTATTAATAGAAAATGACTTCTAGCTTTTGGATAATTAATTTCCAATTACATTCCTGAATGAAAAGACAAATTATTGTACATAGAAACAACATCTGAATGTTGTTTCTATGTACAATAATTTGTCTTTTCATTCAGGAATGTAATTTGAAATTAATTATCCAAAAGCTAGAAGTCATTTTCTATTAATAATTATCTTATATACCATTATTATATGTAAACATCCTCAAGATAGATTCTCCCTGATGATGGAATAAACGATTCCGAAAGCTTGGAAAAACTTCAAAGAGTTTTCTTTTACATTGCTGCAGACCCTACTATTAGTTTTACTCTTAACTAGTCAGCGACTACCCTCCTTTCATATATATATATATATATATATATATATATATATATATATATATATATATATAAGCATTTTTGACATAAACTTTTCTTGGAAATTTTGCATTCTCACTGAACTAGCAGTCTGTTATGAGGCAATACAAATTATTATCAAATACATTGAACAACTGACTGGGCTTTTCACCTAGTGATAATTCAGCCAGTTTCAGTTGTCCAGTTTATTTTGTATGCTCCATACCAGCTATATTTGGAGGCAAACATATTAATGAGCATGGAAGAAAGGCATCGTTCCACAAAGTCATTTTTGTGATTTCATTTAGGTACCTAAAAAAAGAGTTCTAGAAAAAGGAATAGAAAAACATACAACTTACAGCAGCTTTGAATTTCGATCCGGTTCCCAAATATTCTTCCGAAAGATTCATTTTTTCAGTGCAATCAATAGGAGAATGTTCGAATCTACTGATGAATCATCTTCATCACATGTCCACTGTTGTAGGCATGCACACCATTTTTGATCTGGGCACTGTGACATTTGAAAAACTCGTGTATTGTGGCAAATGTTAACGACGTGCTTTTTAGCATTTCTGAAAATATCGAAACTCAAACAGCAAACACATAAATGCATTGGAAATAATGGATTTTATAGGTTATGTCCTTTTCAATTGATATTTACCTGTATTCGGCCAATATATAATTCCCTTTGGAAACAATCAATTGCTACAGAGAAAACCATTATGTCCAACCAACAGGGTATCAAAAACGAAGGAAAATAGAAAAAAACACGACTTTTGTTTGTATTCAGTGCTATGACTATGACCTTCCTCAACAAAATAAAATGACAGACGTCGCCAGTAATTATGCGTATAGTATGGCCAGGCTGTCGCAGACACATGTATATCTGTTCTGTGGTCGCAGAGGGTCGCAGAGGGTCCCCGCGACAACGTATTTTTGAAAAGGTACAATTTGTGTATCTACGAGAATGTTTAAATTCATTTATGATTGCATTGGATATCTCATGGCCATCCCTAGAATATCTTCTGAAGGATATCTATTTCAAATCAGTCGATGGATATCCATTTCAAATCAAGTACAAAAACGAAACATGAGATTTTTCCAAAACAATTAATCCATATGTACGAGCATGAAAGAAACTCAGAAATTGACACAATAAAAATCAATCTTGCAATTTAAACTTATCCATATTTGCTCCGGATATCTTATGGCCATCCATATGATATCCTCTGAAGGATATCCATTTCAAATCCGCCGACGGATATCTTATGGATGTCCATTTCAAATCCAGGGATATCCCGACCAGAATTGGACATGAAATGGATATCCATAGGATATCCTGTGTTATCTGGGCTGTTCATATTTCAAACAAATCAATTTTCTTAATATAACTTTCCAAAATGACTTAGGTACAATAATTCCTCAATATCGCAAATAAATTAATATTTCGTACCACCCTCCTTTCCATCTTTTCTCACAAATGTAATGTTATTTGTTTTATAAACGTTTATTCACTACAAAAGTTCGAACAAAACATAGAGCGACGATTACTTAATAATGGAATACCACAAAAAATAATCAAGTTTCATTATCGACGATTTTAAATGCAAATTTCAAATAAATGGAAAGGCAAGATGCAAGATTATGAAGTAGAAACACAAAATATTGTTATCATTCCAATTCAACCCCTCAAGGTCAGGTCGGTCTAAGGCACATAAAGCTCCTCCAGTATTGAAACGACCGTTTGGTAGGTAAAGAGGGGGAAAACACGAGTGGACACGATTTGCTGTGCTACAGCGAATCTTCACCAGTGTCTTGGCATGCAGCGTTTGAAAGGTTAGGTTTGTTTAATTAATAAATAGGTAGTGCAGTTATTTATTCAACTTTGCAATAGTTTACTCGTTACCTTGCCAAAATGCGCAGTGGTAAGTACTATTCAGTAGCGGAAAAAGAAATAGGAGTGTTAGGAAAGTTATAGGAGTGGAAGTTCTCTACCTCTCGAGAATCGCCTATACCAAATAATTTGGTACGCCTATGGAATTTCTATTAATAGCCATAGTTAGACAATGGTTCGGGCACAGTTTATAGCTATAAACTGTGGTTCGGGTATCTTCGATCAAAATTGGTTGTTAGGTGGGGGAAGGCCAAAGTGGTCGTTTCAATACTGGATGAGCTCTACCCACCTGAATTTGTTCCATCTCACTCATTTCTTAGGGATCATTGGACTAACATCGTTGACTAACTATGTATCTTTAATTTTAATTGGATCTGCTACAAAATCTTTGGATATTCTGTAGATTCCGTTACGGTTGTTATGCATGACTACAAATTTTTATGGAATGAAGATATTCATTGGAAATGATTAAGTTACATTTTCCATTTCATTTGCGTTGTAATGAACATATCAAGAGGGAATAACCTGTCCACTGCGAGGTTCTAACCATCTGAAGAGGTGACATCTGGAAGATTTTTTATGTTCAACAGTGAGGTTTTGTTTCTGAACTGTCTGCTTTATTTTTGCGTTGTGATTTTTTAATATATATCTACTTTATAATGAGAGTAGATTCGCCCGATATCTTGTATCAAAGAACTGTTGATTTAGAAGTAATCTGATTCCGAGCCAAGTATGGAAATTCGTTTTTGTCTTATACGGCCATGCGTTGAGCAATGTTACACACATGCTTCAAAACATCAGAAAATATTTGTATACCGTTTTCTTTTGGAATATTTTTATCAACTATAATTCATCTCAAAGTTTTGGTTGAATACATGGATGGGTGATGAAATAAATGAAATTTATAAATTGAAATTGGATATTGGGTATATACGGAATTATTCCTAGTTTCCTTCACCGACGAATTGGGAAATTGAATCCACCAAACCATTAATTAATCTTTGGAAAAAATATATTTTCAGAAAATATATCATTGGATCTGTAGATGTCTATCAATTCTTTTGTTTCCTTATCTCAAAATGATTGATGTTCATATCTCAAAAAAATATCAGTTTTATCATCCAATCTCCCAAGCCATCTATTGAATTCTAAATACATTGTTCAATCAATCCAAAGATCGATATTCACAAAAATATTAAATTCTCCTTACTATGATATTTTTCCAAATTTGACATTCAGATATATTTCTGACTAGTATATTGTGATAACTACAGGTTGCATCAGGGGATGGCTTGGAGTTCAGTTGACAAAAAGCCTGAATTTACTATAAAACTCATACGGATGCCCACTGAAGTATTTTTTGAGATATCACACATATGAGCGAAAGCTATTCCAGAGCAATTGATTCCATGATTATTCCAATGGGTTAAATTTGACAAAATAAAAATTCTCCATATTTTTTTATTTTGATGTATAGAAGATACTTAAATATATTTTGATTTTTGATGATCTTTCCAGAGATTGATCGAAAATACAAAGTATAAACATAACATCCTTTATTCCTATACTATACACATACCACCATCGTAGGAGACTTCAAATTCATTACAATTTGAGTCACATAATGTATGCTGAACATTATAAACTGTTAAAGTGAGTTTATACAGAAAGTAAAATAAAATAAGAAATAAAATAAAGTAAAATAAGAAGTAATAATTTTTAGAGTGTTTATAGAGCTGAGTAAATTAATGTAAGTAAGAAAGCTGTCAATCGAAATTTGGGATTTTATGTTGTTACCTCAAACTTCAATGATGAATACTCAAAAATTTGGTCCCCGTTATTGTTTATTGAGTAAAATATAAGCCATTGTTGACAACACTACCAATATTATAAAATCTAGTCATTCAAAGACAAAAAGAAATTTAAAAAAATGCCAGTGAACACACCGTTTTCCGGTTATGAAAACAAAAATATGATGACGACTGCTATTTATATCATGTCATGTATCGTCCTATCTCGTTAATTTGTCTAAATTATTGAATATGTACATATGCCTAACAACTTGTCAAGTAAAATAAAATAAAAGATAAAAGTTAACCATCTTTTATTTTACTTCTTATTTTATTTTATTTCTGTATAAACCTGTTATGGATGTTGTGTAGTTTTAACTTTTTTTAAATTACTTTATTTTATTTCTTATTTCATTTTACTTGCTGTATAAACTCACTCCTAGTACAAATAATGGTTGTTTTGAAAAGCTTGAAAAAGAAACAGTACAATGAACTAACCAGGTTGATGCTTTCCTTTTCCACCCCTTTCTTTTCATTCCATACTTTTTCAGATACGAATTTATTCGACATATAAGATTTCATTATTTCTTGACATGTTTTTTGGGTAACCTTCCACAGTCTGAAAATGAAAATATAATCAGGAAAATCTAAACAAGTGTAGAAAGGGCAAACTGATTAGTTCACCCCGATAAGTTATTGCGTTCACAAAATTATATTTCCTATAGAAAAATGATTCAACTTGTCAATAACTTGCCGTTTTCTGAATTTGCCTATAAAAAAAAAAGTTTTTAAAAAATTCAAAAGATACGTCTCTATATAGTTTTTGCTTGACGTTTCGGGGACTATATCTGCTCCCGTTCTCAAAATCTTCTAAATCTCCTTTAATTGTTTTATAATTTGGATTTTTTCTCGCAGAGTCTTTTCCGCTTTTTCAACTGACGGATGTCAATTGAGATCTGCCAAAAAAGTTTGAGAGTGACGTATTGCTCATTTGATATATGGGGTGTTGTTCAGATCAGTTTATTAGCATTCTACCATATCTTACTTCCTCTCTGAGTAGAGGTAACCATGTATGATCCATTTCAACAGAATTTGTTGAAAAGCAGTTGTTATTGGAAAGAAGAATACAGGCCGTTTCTTTCAATTTTCTCCTCTCTTGATGTGGTTCTTTCATCAAGATTTTTGTCCTATTCCATTCAATCGTATGATCGCCATTGGATGTGAGGATATGTTCTGCAATTTTTGATTTCTGATGTAACTCTGATGTTCACTTTGGCGCACTTCCAATGGTCTTGACGTTTCACCTATATAACTATCACCACAAGAACAAGGTATGTTGTAAACACAGTTTTTGGTACTCTCTTCTGCGTTTTCTCGTTTTGTTTGTGTTAGTATAGATCTCAGTGTGTTTGTTGTTCTAAATGATGTTCTCACATCATACCTATGTCCAATTCGTTTGATCTTTTCAGATAATCCGGGGATATAAGGTATTATGTTGGTTGTGAAATGTGTAGGTGGTGGGAGTACTCCTGTTGGTTGTGTTACTTGGTTGTCTGATGGGTTTTTGTTTTCAATGTCAGTGATTGTTTTTTCCACAAACTGATCTGGATATGCATTTTCCTTGAGAACAGATTTTATGAGGTTTATTTCTTCCTGTAGATTCTGGTTGGAATTGCAAACCGTTTGGGCTCGATTATAGAGACATTTAACTATGCCTTTTTTCACACTGGTATTATGGTTTGAGTTGTAGTGTAGATATCGATTGGTATGCGTCTTCTTTCTGTGTACAGATGTTCCTATTCGGGATGATGATTTTTGGATTATGACATCTAAAAAGGGGAGTTGGTTGTTTTGTTCTGATTCTAACGTGAATTTGATAGTCGGTTCTTGACCGTTTATATGATCCAAGAAAATGTTCAATTCTTCTTCACTTCGATTCCAGATAGCGAAAACATCATCTACGTATCTCCACCATATTTTTGGACCATTGTGGAATGTTCCAACGAAAGATTCTTCAAAGTATTCCATGAATATGTTACTTAAAATGGGTGACAAAGGAGAACCCATCGGCATACCGAACTCTTGTTGATAAAATTCGTTCTTGAATTGGAAATATGTTTTTTCTGTGCCTAGTTTGAGTAATTCTATGATGGCACTGACATCCAGTTTTGTTCTTGTCTTCAGTGATGTGTCATTTTCCAATCTTTCTTTCACTATTTCTAGAGTTTTATCAATAGGGACATTAGTAAACAAACTTTCGACATCAAAACTTACTAGAAGATCTCCATCTTGAATTTGTAATTCATTCAATTTCTCCAGAAAGTGAGGGGAATACTTTATAAAACTATTTCCATTTCCAGATAGTGGTTTCAGAATGTTGAGTAGGTATCTAGCGAGTTTTTGTGAAGGAGATCCAATGGAACTTACAATAGGGCGTAGAGGATGAGATGGTTTGTGTATTTTTGGTAACCCATAAAAATGTGGGGGTTTGCTGTGGTGTGATATTAGGTCTCTGCGTTCTGTTTTCGTAAGTATGTTTTTGTGTTTAGCTAAAGTTCGGTATATGTTGCTTTCTATTGATGGGGTAGGATTTTTGTTTAGTTTTTTGTATACTTTGTTTACTGATATGGTAGTGTCTTGATTGAGTGTGTGATATGGGGTGGTTGAGATCATTTGTGTTAGTTTGTTCTCATAATCAGTAGTGTTCATGATGACTGTTGCGTTACCTTTATCAGCTGGAAGTATTTTGATCTGATTGTCTGATCGAAGAGATCTCAATGCATCTCTTTCGTATTTGTTTAAATTACTTCTAGGATGATAAGGTTGTGTTAGTGCGTTTTTGCAGTCAGATCTGTAATCACCTGCTACTTCAGGTGGTAAACGTTGGGCTGTTGCCTCGATGGCAGTGATCATTTCTACCGTTGGAACCATTTTGGGTGCAACTGCGAAGTTCAGTCCCTTTGCCAACACAAGTTTTTCGTGTATGCCTAAGTTTTTTGATGACAAATTGATTAAAGTTTTTTCAGAAATTTTGTTATTGTTTGATATGTGTTGTGGGTGTATTTGTTTCTCTTCCAATAATTTGTGAAATTTGTTTATATGTATTGTGTTTCTCTTTAATTATCTTATACAATACTCAATTGCCCACGAAATACGATATTTGGTGAATTTGACGTTTCGCTATTATGTCAAATTTAAATAAGATTGAGCGCACTTCCATCGGTAAATATTCATTAACAGCACTCCTGCTCCCTGAAAATGGCTCTTTGATTTTACTACGTGTTTTTGCCTCCTGATAATGATTCCGGCGGTCTCATATCCCGTTTTCGAGTTAGAGCCGTTTTTTGTTCTAGTTCACTTGATTTTCAAGCACAATGCCTCATACTTTTTATCAGCATAATATCATTACCCAAGGGTCTTTTTTCAATAAAAATAAAAGTTTATCAGATTTTCAAATCGGAAAAAATTCTCATATTTTTCTGCAGAGAAAGTTTGTTTTTTTGAGATATTTACTACTCGCAACCCACGAGTACCGCTCACCAATCAAGGAGCACTTTTTGCCTGTAGCAATCTGACAAAAGTTAGCGTAAAAAATTGCCGAGGGCAATTCTCACTTCGAGCATTAAGAACTTCCTTCTTGAGCAGTTACCAGCGATCGCGACTTTCAACTCGGTTTTAGCTTTGAAGAATCAGTTTTCAGTGGAATACTGATATTTATTCACAGTGATGAATAATACAAATCCATTCTGCAACCGTTGGGAAGCTAGTGAAATATTCCAGTGGGAGAACTCCAAATAAACCTTATAGCCAAACTTCGATTGTACATTTTGCAAATTAGGAATCATCTCTAGAATCTTTCCTGAGAAATTGCTTGCAGAAAAATATTCGCTTTTTCGCACATTATTGGAATCTACTACCTGCACATCGTTCGTCATCGATTTCGTACTGTATACTTCGCCTATTCGAGCAACAAGCTATCGTGCTGTTGCTGCTTTCTACAAGAATTCGACGGTTGCTAAATAAAGTTACAATTTCAAACCTGTCAACCCCAATCCTAGTACCTACTCTTCAATATTATCGTGAAACTGCATGGTGGTTACCGAAGCCTACTTGGACATTATATTTCCCTGAGGCTGGGGAAAGGACCACTGGCGCCTGTTCTTTGGCCGTATCCTCCAAGGAGGATACAACGAAATTTGACTCGAAGCGACGGTAACTCGTCTGCATCCTCGGAGGATTGCCCGGACCAAGTCGTCGGTCATAAGGTTTAGAAATTGTGCGAGTTGTTTATTTTGTGTGTTGTTAGTCAGGGCAGCGATAGGTAACCTCCTAGGGCTTGGCCAAGCGCCAAACGTGGTGCCTTAGTTTGTAGCTATCCGCGAATCAGTTATCTCCTTTTTCTCTCTCAGGCTATAAATCTGAAACAGAAATAGTGTTGCTAAAATTCGTATGAAATACATGCGACACCAATGTAAACTCGTTTTGTACTGTTTTAAGACTTTGGAAAAGTCAAATAAATTTCAAATTCCAATATTTCAGAAAAAGAAATGGGAATCATTACAATCCTCAAAGTATTCAAATTCCAGAAGAGAAATTTGATGGTAAACTTTTTATCCCTTGCAGTCTCTCACTGACAGCTGTTTCGATATTTTATCACGCGTCAATGGACCAAGATTTTAGAGCTAGTCAGGGCATGGATGAACGAGGCTTTCGTTATTCCACCAGGCCAATGGAAAGACAATAAACTACTAACACTGAATCACTCATTTTCGGCACAAAATATAGCCGGTTCTATCCTTCTTCAACAGTTACTATTAACTTAACTTCCCACATTTGACAGGCAAACTCAAGTAAGTAAATTTAACTTTTATTATGTTGGTCATAACAAATAATTCCGCGCCATTTTTTCCATTTCAATCATGAGCAACATTTTATTACCTCTTTGAATAAAAGGGAAATTGTTGCTTATATTCGAAATAGAAAAGTTGACGGTGATTCATTTGTTATTACTAACAAACTAGTGAAATTTACTAGATAAAACGATAAAACCGGCTATATTTTGTGCAAAGTTGGGCCGAAAATGAGTGATTTAGTAGTTTACGGTGATGAAAAACGGACATTGTGAGTGATTTTTGCGCGGGAAAAGGTGATTGAAAATCAAGTGATCTGGAATACAGAAGGGCTCTATCTCGGAAACGGTATGAGACCGCCGCTGGATTCGTATTCAGGAGGCAGAAACACGCAAGAAAAGTCAAACAGCTATTTTCAGTGTTGTTATTGAATATTCACCATTCCATCAAAGGCTCTCTGACAAGTTCATAAATCATTTCAATGCAGTCAAAGATCCGAAAATGTTAACATCAAAGATTTACAGCGGGGGTTAAACAAATCCGAGGAACCTTTGCAGAAATTGAATAACTCTCTGCATGATATTGAAACTGAAGATCCTATTCCGAAACAAATTATCCAAAAATGCATTCTAATGAAAAAAAAAATTGAGAATGATTATTACGCAAATTCTTCAGCTGTCGGAAAATGTATGCTTTCGAAAGCGATCATAGAAAACGACGATATGGGAAATAGGTCACATTATAATAATTTTGAATCATTCGATCATTGGATCTGTAGATGTCTATCAATTCTTTTGTTTTGTTATCTCAAAATCATTGATCATATCTCAAAAAAATACCAGTTTTATCATTCAATCTCCCAATCCATCTATGAAATTCGAAATACATTGTTCAATCAATCCAAAGATCGATATTCACTAAAATATCAAATTGTCTTTACTATGATATTTTTCCAAATTTGACATTAAGATATATTTCTGACCAGTATATTGTGATAACTACAGGTTGTATCAGGGGATGGCTTGGAGTTCAGTTGACAAAAATCCTGAATTTACGATAAAACTCATGCGGATGCCCACTGAAGTATTCTTTGAGATATCACACATATGATCGAAAGCTATTCCAGAACAATATTGAATGATCCAATGGGTTGAATTTTACAAAATAAAAATTCTCTATATTTTTTTATTTCGATGTATACTTACAAGATGAAGATGAAAATAAATGTAGATCTTTTGATGATCTTCCCAGAGATTGATCGAAAATACAAACATAACATCCTTTATTCCTATACTATACACATACCACCATCGTAGGAGGCTTCAAATTCATTACAATTTGAGTCTACGTGTTCGAATTCGGTGCGTTGAACATAATGTATGCTGAACATTGGACTAATATCGTTGACTGACTCTCGAGAATCGCCTATACCAAATAATTTGGTACGCCTATGGAATTTCTATTAATAGCCATAGTTAGACAATGGTTCGGGCACAGTTTACAGCTATAAACTGTGGTTCGGGTATCTTCGATCAAAATTGGTTGTTAGGTGGGGGAAGGCCAAAGTGGTCGTTTCAATACTGGATGAGCTCTACCCACCTGAATTTGTTCCATCTCACTCATTTCTTAGGGATCATTGGACTAACATCGTTGACTAACTATGTATCTTTAATTTTAATTGGATCTGCTACAAAATCTTTGGATATTCTGTAGATTCCGTTACGGTTGTTATGCATGACTACAAATTTTTATTGAATGAAGATATTCATTGGAAATATTAAGTTACATTTTCCATTTCATTTGCGTTGTAATGAACATATCAAGAGGGAATAACCTGTCCACTGCGAGGTTCTAACCATCTGAAGAGGTGACATCTGGAAGATTTTTTATGTTCAACAGTGAGGTTTTGTTTCTGAGCTGTCTGCTTTATTTTTGCGTTGTGATTTTTTAATATATATCTACTTTATAATGAGAGTTGATTCGCCCGATATCTTGTATCAAAGAACTGTTGATTTAGACGTAATCTGATTCCGAGCCAAGTATGGGAATTCGTTTTTGTCTTATACGGCCATGCGTTGAGCAATGTTACACACATGCTTCAAAACATCAGGAAATATTTGTATACCGTTTTCTTTTGGAATATTTTTATCAACTATAATTCATCTCAAAGTTTTGGTTGAATACATGGATGGGTGATGAAATAAATGAAATTTATAAATTGAAATTGGATATTGGGTATATACGGAATTATTCCTAGTTTCCTTCACCGACGAATTGGGAAATTGAATCCACCAAACCATTAATTAATCTTTGGAAAAAATATATTTTCAGAAAATATATCATTGGATCTGTAGATGTCTATCAATTCTTTTGTTTCTTATCTCAAAATGATTGATGTTCATATCTCAAAAAAATATCAGTTTTATCATCCAATCTCCCAAGCCATCTATTGAATTCTAAATACATTGTTCAATCAATCCAAAGATCGATATTCACAAAAATATTAAATTCTCTTTACTATGATATTTTTCCAAATTTGACATTCAGATATATTTCTGACTAGTATATTGTGATAACTACAGGTTGCATCAGGGGATGGCTTGGAGTTCAGTTGACAAAAAGCCTGAATTTACTATAAAACTCATACGGATGCCCACTGAAGTATTCTTTGAGATATCACACATATGATCGAAAGCTATTCCAGAACAATATTGAATGATCCAATGGGTTGAATTTTACAAAATAAAAATTCTCTATACTATACTATACTATACTCCTTTATTCCTATACTATACACATACCACCATCGTAGGAGGCTTCAAATTCATTACAATTTGAGTCTACGTGTTCAAATTCGGTGCGTTGAACATAATGTATGCTGAACATTATAAACTGTGAGTACAAATATTGGTTGTTTTGAAAAGCTTGAAAAAGAAACAAATAAATTTCAAATTCCAATATTTTAGAAAAAGAAATAGGAATCATTACAATCCTCAATGTATACAAATTCCAGAAAATAAATTTGATGGGAAATTTTTCATCCCTTGCAGTCTCTCACCGACAGCTTTTTCGAAAAGTCCTTCTATTATTCCGATATTTTATCACGCGCCGAGAAATAGTTTCGTTAAAATTCGTATGAAATACAAGGTTGTGTTGGATTATGTGGACCACTTTGATTTTTGTCTTTACTTGTACGGTCCTTCCCAACTACTCGAGGACGTGAACCTTAATCTTGATAAATAAAAAAAAATGGCTTGCAGTATTTCTCGATTGCCTTCGATAGTGTTTCAGAGGATATTCTATTGAAAAAACTGTCTGATGTAGGTGTTCGAGGTCCAGCTCCAGATATTATGTGAAATTACTAATCATATCGTTATCAGTTGGTTAAAATTGATGATTGATGATATACATACATACATAGTATTTTTCGTATTATTGGCATTCAGGGATATCTTATATCTTACGCGGGCGATACTGCTATAGTGTTTTCTGGAGATAAGTGGAATAATTCATACCCTGAAGCCGAAAGTGATCTGAGTAAAATTCACTTCTGTTTGAACCTCAATCTACTTAGCCTCAATAAAAATAAAACTAAATACATAACTTTTTCACTGTTACACCAGATCAACCACATATGCGCAATCTTCGTATCCACAAAGGAAACAATCCCCAATATCATGCAAAATGCAGTTATATGAGAAAACCAAAACATTAAAATATCTGGGAGTTATATTGGACCAGCACCTGAGATGGAAAAATGATGCAAACCATGTTATTAAAAAAATTACAAAACTTATTTTACATTCTATAATATTAGGGATACATTCATCAATGAACTCCTCATATAACTACATATTTTTGCGTGGGTTGGAACAAACAATTCAATTATAAAAAATGTCCAAACAACTCAAAACACTGTATTGAAAATTTCATTTGAAAAATTCATACATTTTTCCACACATTATATAATATAAACTTTTAAATATTAGAAATATATTTGTATTCAACGCCTTGGTGTAGAAAAAACAAATATGAACAATAGTCATGCACGGATCACCAGATTCACCAAATATCAATCAGTTACTCTACCATTAAAAAAAACTCAAACCCAGAACACAATATTCTTCTATTCTCCAAAATTATTCAACATGCTTCCAAATTCTCTTTAGTTTACTGAATACAAATCGCTTGAAAACAGAAGTAAAAAAACCTTATGCTCTAAGTAGTTATCTATTGAGCGATCAGACGGATTCAATCTAAATTTTACTTTCCTAGGATCTAGTGTTTTAATATGGGTATAAGCTTCTTTCAGTGGATAACTTTCCTGTTTTTTTTCCAACATCTTTAGGCTTCATACGGATCTTGAGGAGTCGTATGGTAAAATTCTTGAGATGTTGGTTGATAACTAGGACGAGGTTTCAATTGACTTGGTTTTCTAACAGAAGACAAAAATTCCTTCAAAGGTTGAGTAATGGGCTCATATGTCTTTTCCAAGTGAGACAGATGTTGCTATATCAGATTTCAAACTTTTATATTTACGTTTCAAAGCTTGTCTTGCTTTCAATAACTGTTTCTGCAAACGGCTATCCATTTTGACTGAAGAGTATTATACACCTCGTTTTCTTATATATAAATGAAGGTATCGAATCGATTTGTTTGAAAATATGAATAGGATGTTCATAAAATCAGATGTAGAATCATCTGCGATTGAGAATGGAAAATCAAATAACTATCTGATTTAAAATATAAATTTTCGATTTCACATTTTTTCTTTTGAGTTGGGGTGTTTTCAGAATATCTATCAGATATAGTTCAATATCCAGCGTAGTTTTTTTTTTCGGATGCTGGTCTCGTCGGCAGCTACATTTCAGCCTTCCGGTTTTTGTTTTACAGCACCCACTCCGTAACTCTAGTCCCCTGCACCAGTCTGTACAGGTTCTTCACCGGTTGGCTACTGTATTCTTCGGGGGTTAGCCTTGGCTGTCCGAATATTGCTTGTCTTTTGCGGTCTAGTGCCTCGCATTCTGACAATATATATTCGACCGTTTCTGTACCTTTGCTACATTGTCTGCAGAAAATATATCCGTTGTACATCCCCATTTTGTGCAGGTGTCCTCTCATTGGGCTGTGGCCAGTGAGAAAGCTCGTTATTGTTCTGACTTGGTTCCTACACTCATCTTGAGTAGTTCCTCAGTTCTTCGTTTCGAAGGTTCTATAATATATATTTTCCCGTGGTGCATGAGAGGGGATTCCTTCCAGCGCTCTCTTTGTTTTCGTTTGACCAAGTCCCGTGGAGGCTCTGGGCCAATATATGGAGTTGATGAGCCCTAGCTAGTTCATCAGCTTTTTCATTGCTCTCAATGCCACAGTGTCCTGGAACCTACATCAAAGTTATTTTGTTGTGTTCTGCGAGGGCACTGAGTTCTTCTCCATACCAGTCTTGATGTCACTTTTGGGTTCGTGAGAGCCTTCAGTGATGCCTGGCTGTCTGTGCATATTTTGATTCGTGTGTTGCGCACTTTCCTCATGTCATTTCTGCTTGGAATACTGAAGTATTTATTCCCATTGAAGTGCTCATTTGGGAGTTTTTCCCTCACTATATATACCAGCACCAGTTCCTTCCTTGGTCTTGGATCCGTCTGTATACCAAATCCTTTCTCCAGGTTTGCTCTTGGTGGTGTCGTCTGTCCATTTCCTTCGGTCTTGTATTATCATTTCGAAGTTCGTGTCAGAAAAGTATCTAGGAGTTGTGTGATCCATTTCCAGATAGTGGTTTCAGAATGTTGAGTAGGTATCTAGCGAGTTTTTGTGAAGGAGATCCAATGGAACTTACAATAGGGCGTAGAGGATGAGATGGTTTGTGTATTTTTGGTAACCCATAAAATGTGGGGGTTTGCTGTGGTGTGATATTAGGTCTCTGCGTTCTGTTTTCGTAAGTATGTTTTTGTGTTTAGCTAAAGTTCGGTATATGTTGCTTTCTATTGATGGGGTAGGATTTTTGTTTAGTTTTTTGTATACTTTGTTTACTGATATGGTAGTGTCTTGATTGAGTGTGTGATATGGGGTGGTTGAGATCATTTGTGTTAGTTTGTTCTCATAATCAGTAGTGTTCATGATGACTGTTGCGTTACCTTTATCAGCTGGAAGTATTTTGATCTGATTGTCTGATCGAAGAGATCTCAATGCATCTCTTTCGTATTTGTTTAAATTACTTCTAGGATGATAAGGTTGTGTTAGTGCGTTTTTGCAGTCAGATCTGTAATCACCTGCTACTTCAGGTGGTAAACGTTGGGCTGTTGCCTCGATGGCAGTGATCATTTCTACCGTTGGAACCATTTTGGGTGCAACTGCGAAGTTCGTGTCAGAAAAGTATCTAGGAGTTGTGTGATCCGTTGGTTTCATTTCAAGAATGTTGTCTCCCACTAGTACCTTCATCTTGTTGTGATCCGATCTGTTAACCGTATTTTGTAGCCTTATAAGTCCCATTCGCTTGCCTCACCTATGATTGTTATGTCAATCGGTGGAAGGTCCAGTAGTGCTTTCATGGCTTCTGTTCATAGCCCCCGTTATGCTGAGGCAGGCAAGTCTTTGTACCTCACTCAACACCACAGTATTGTATGTTTAATACACCATGTTCTTCCGTGAGCTCGTCTGGCTACCATTAGTATCACCTCCACGTTCTTCTTTACTTTTGCCAGTTGTTGGTTCCATGTTAATTTCGAGTCTAGGACGACTCCGAGATATTTAACTTCCCCCGACAGCTGGATAATTCATTGGACTATGATGACAATATCGTCTGCATACCCAAGTGTTTTTTGTCCATTCCTTCCTAGTGTGATTAGCAGGACTTCCACCACCAGGTTCCAGAACAGACGGGTCAGTACACCCCTCTGCGGACATCCCCTGGTGACCTCAGCTGCCACTGTTTCTCCCACTAGAGAGGAGTAGATTATTCTTTCTCTTATAATATAATATATTATCATATTGCAATAATTGCTTCCCAGATAACACAGGATATCCATTTCATGTCCAATTCTGGTCGGGATATCCCTGGATTTGAAATGGACATCCATGAGACATTCATTGAATGATTTGAAATGGATATCCTTCAGAAGATATCATATGGATGGCCATAAGATATCCGGAGCGAATATGGATAAGTTTAAATTGCAAGATTGATTTTTATTGTGTCAATTTCTGAGTTTCTTCCATGCTCGTACATATGGATTAATTTTTTTGGAAAAATATCTTGTTTCGTTTTTCAGAAGATATCCTAGGGATGGCCATGAGATATCCAAAGCAATCATGAATGAATTTAAACATTCTCGTAGATACACAAATTGTACCATTTCAAAACGTTGTCGCGTGGACCCTTTGCGACAGCCTGGCCATACTATACGCATAATTACTGGCGACGTCTGTCATTTTATTTTGTTGAGGAAGGTCAGAGCCAAACAAAAAGATTGTCTATGGCGTTTTGCATTAAAATCTCAATACAGACTCCCAACAGACGCTCAACACATTTTGTAATGAGCAGGTGAAAATGAACAAGACTAAGATGTTTGCTAGTCCACATCAAGAATGTAATGACCGATACAGAAAATTCAATGATCAAGAAACCATGGCATGGATGAACTATCCTATTAACGAACTCTTCCATTCATTATTGATTGAAGGAGCAATCACAACATTCATTCCAAAAAGTTTAAATTCTATACACTTGAATGCATTCAGACCTATTACATAACTAAATTTTGACTACAAAAATTTAATTAACATGTAAGCAAACTTTCGCCTCCATGGAATATTTTAAATTTATTTTTATTTTCAACCCATTTCTGTTGGAATTTGCAATCTATACGGTGATTTTGTTCATCATTTATGAAAATCGATACCACGTATTCCTTCTATGCAGGACCTATAAGGACAAATTCTTAGAGTTTTTTCAGGATAAATCGAAATTATTTCGGAAATATGTCATTTATTCAATTATTAAAAATATACATGGAATAATGGAAAACAGAACTTCCACTATGTGTTATGTTTCATAATTTATTGAAGTGGCAGTTGTCAGTGACAATGCACGAATGAAGTCTACGATCACTTCTCATGGAAACATCCCCGTAACTTCCGTAATTATTGGAGTAAAATTCTAAGGTACGGTAGATATACCAGGGATGAGCTCAAATATTTTCTATAGTTGGCTTGAGTGGCAGAAGCAGGGAAAATATCCAGTTTTGCGAAAAATAATTTTAGGAGACGGGATATTCTTAAAATGTTTGAGGATTCGTGATCAGAACACATCAAATTAAGTACCAATATTATAATATACATATTTGAAAAATCTGAATTTGGTCTCACTTTTGATGAAAACACCCCCGTATCTTCTGTAATTATTGGAGTGGAATTTTGAAATTGTCAAGATAGGTAGACATACGGGAGATGAGCCTACATATTTTCTGTGGTTGACTAGAGTGGTATACACTTCCCGCCAGAGGAGGTGAGAGCATCAAATTCAGTACCAATACTAATTTTTTGCTGGAAAAAATAAGTTCTGAATTTATTTTACATCACGGGGGTGTTTGTTTCCATGAGAAGTGAGACAAATTTGGATTTTGCAGAACTGACATTTTTTCAGCAACAATCTGTCTTGGTGGTAAATTTGATGTCCTGATTACGAATCCCTAAACATTTTTAGCTTATCTCGCCTCATAATATATTTTTGTAGTAAAATCGGTAATTTGGTCAACCTCAAACAATATTCAGACTTATCTCCGGTATATCTACCGATCGTGAGAATTTCAGAATTCTACACCAATAACTTCGGAAGATACAAGGGTGTTTCCATGAACACTGAGACAAATTCGGATTTTTCAGAGCTGAAAATTTTTCAGCTAAAATATTTATTCGCAATAAATTTAATCATTTGTAGATATTCAGAGCTTATCTCGCCTCCTAAATTTTAATTGCTCCTCGCGCGCAGTGTATGTCACTCAGGTCAACTCCAGATGATATTTGAGATCATCTCTGGTATATCTACCGATCGTGAGAATTTTAGAGTTTCACTTTAATAATTGCGGAAGATACGAGGGCATTACCTGTTGAAAAATTAAATATACGCGTCGACTAGAGAACCTCCTCCTTTTTGGTTTCGTCGGTTGAAAAATAAACATCTCAATTAAATATTGAAAATTATTTCACGCTTTTGATGCAATAAAAATGGAGGTGTTGATATTTCTGTTGAGCTAATGTCGAAAAATGATAGCATTATTCCATTTAGATAAATACGATAAAAATTAAAAAATATACTGAATCATTTTATGCTATGTTGAAAGAATATATCGCTGAGCGTAGCGTACGTGTTTCCATTCAGTTTGACAGTTTTCTGAGTTTTGTGTCATGAAAATTTCAAAATGATAATGGACCTGTCTGGACATGTTTTCCGGAAAAAATCATGTAATAATTTATTGATTTTTTGGCTTATATATTCATTCCAATTACTAAAAGTATATTAATAGAATGGCCATTATGTTACTAGCTTACATTTCGAAGGTACTTCGGATGTTAATTCTACAGGACACGCGAATAATAATTTTTACCAAGATCAAAATGAATTATTGTACGGGAACTATGGAGAAAAAGTACATTGTTCGTCGAATATTGTAATCGTTATGGTTTGATGTCAGATCATTTAAAAAAATTCTAATCTTGGATCGATTGATTAAAAACATATCTTAGATTATATAATGCGATTTGTTTCGTTTACGTACTATAAAACCGTGAATCATAATACAAGTTTTCTGCATTATTACTGTATTGGAGATTGAAACATTATCATGGCCTTAATAGCAGATGCTTTGCCATCTCTATATGAGTATTACAATGGAAATGGTATAACAACTGGATTATCAGACCAACAGACCTATTTCACTTTGAATAACAAGAATATTACTATATACAGTGGGGCTTTCCATTACTTCCGAGTACCAAGGGCATACTGGAGAGAAAGGCTTAGACAAATGAGAGCAGCGGGCTTGAACACAGTTGAAACCTATGTTCCCTGGAATTTGCATGAACCCCAGCAAGGTAATAAAATATGATCGTGATAAAACAATTATCAATTTAATTTATTTTTTAAGGAGTATTCGATTTTGGGGAAGGTAAATCTGAATTTGAAGATTTTCTTCATCTAGAAGAGTTCCTTAGAACTGCTCAAGAGGAAGATTTATTTGCTCTAGTTCGTGCTGGACCATACATAAACTCTGAGTGGGAATTTGGTGGTATGCCTAGCTGGATCATGAGAAAATCATCATCGATTAGGAATGCTAAGGACACATATTTTTTGTCCTTCGTTCAAGCATTTTTCAGTGTTTTACTACCAATGCTAGCACTTCTACAGTTCCAAAAGGGAGGTCCTATCATTGGGATTCAGATTGAGAATGAATATGGGACTACTAGAAGAAACGATCTCACATATCTCACGGTAATATTTGTATCTATTTCATTCTTAAACTTAAATATGTCTCTTGAATTCACTTTACAATTCTTTCAGTGGTTTATTATTAACCAAAAAAAATAAGTTGATAGCATGACGTTATTTTATCTGCAATAATAACTGGTGCCACAAAGTTTAAGTAACGGTGCAAATCTCTACAGAGCTGGGGAGAAGAATTGGTACCTTTTTATCATAGATATATTCCTCAGATAAACTAGTTGATTTACTGGATTGGGGAGTTTTGATGTGAGAAGCTTATTCACCAAGGTTTCTGTAGGATGCTTCTTGGAGATGAATAATAATAACCACTCGAGATACTTTACCCTCAACCACTTTGTTCAGTCCTATTTTTTTGAATCATTATATCTTTATTTAACGTCGGTGCAGTTATTCGGGGATTTCTTAACGCGAGTTTTCCCTGGCAAGTGGTCACCCATTCAAGTACTTAAAGCTGCTTGAGTTGCTTAAAGATGAATAATAACAAAAACAGAGACACTTTACTCACAATTATTTTTCATTTATCAGCTATATATGTTATATCGTGGCTTGTGCGTTTGTCTTTTTAAAAAAGTTTATTATTTTTATTATTACATTATTACACTGATATAACAATAATTAATATTTTCAATATATAAGCAAGTGAACTGAAGACTTTCTGAATCGGAAGTCTCGAATAGGAATCGTCTCTGAAGTCGAAGTCTCTTATATATTTCTAGATGCTGACTCGAAGGTCTTCTGGCTGGTGCCGGAGGTCTGGAGAAAACATCTTATCTCCTGCTTAGCTTGTGGGATTCGAAGGTTAATATGAGGAAGGTGACCCAACTGCGTAATTGTATTGCGTAGTTGTGGACAAAGGGCTATTGTCTAGTTTTGGATATAACAACTCCCCTTAAAGTTGATGCTATATGGCGCAGCAACTTTTCAGACGTAATTCTTTGAGGAATTTGGTGAGTTTAGATTGAGTTCGATGTCTTCTTCTACAGGTTCTCCAATTTGGACGCTAGGTCTGGGGAAGAATCTTGTAATGGGTCCGAAGTTACTTCTTGGATTTCTTGGTGGTGAAGGTGGTCCATCATCTCTTGATGTCATTATTCCAATTCTCAGGTTCTTCTTACGTTTACATTTGCAAAAACAATATATAATAATCAAAGTAATCGTAAAATAAGTAAACCAAGAAATATTTTTAGTGACAAAAGGTTCATTAATTAATTTATCAAGTTGATCAGAATATTCGTTCAATTTATTTATATTCATCAGCATTAATTTTATTCAGTTTCAATGGTTTCAGTTTTGGAATATTTCCTTTTTCAGGCAAGTCTGAACAACATTGAAATGGTATCGTTATTTCTCGAAATTTATATGTAATATTTTTCTCAGTGTATATGACATTTTTAGCATGAATTCTTGTACTACCCATGAATGCATTGCAGTTTTGATTCATTTTCAAAATAGAATTTACGTTAATTATTTGAGTTTTTGGATCATTTCCTTTGCAATTCAAAGATACTGGTAAAGGGTCTGAAACTGTAATAAGTCATGATTGATTTTTCAAATTAATTTTGCAAAGAGCAACGAAGTTTGACGTGTTTTCGGCAATTTTAACAAGTGTCTAAAAATTTGTGCTTCACACATTGCACTATATTATCAATCGGATATGAAAGTACTTGTTCACAAATCTTGGTTTTTGGGTAAAGTGATTGACAATGTTCAAAATTGGGGATTACAACATATGACAAAGAATCATCGTCTCTTCCAATATATTTGATGGAAGTGGGTAAAATATGATGTAAACCTGTTCTGTTATCCAAAATAGGGATATGATAAAGTCAGTAAACGGTAAAGATTTCAGGTTCTACAAGAGGTATTTTTAAAATTAAAATAATCTTTGTCTCTGTTTGGAATGCTGAAAGTTCAATCAAATCGAGATACTTCGCAACATTCGAGACTTTTGGTTGTAAAGGCAAATAATTCAATTGATTGAGAAATTTCTTGGAGTGAATTTACAAGATCATTTGGTTTTATGATTGACGTATGGATAATTTTAAGTCTAGCAAAAGTTATTGAATTCAAAATATCGTTGATATAATCTTCTAAAAATAAATAATTTTCCATAAGGGCTTCCCAGATATTGATAGTTTTAAATTTGGCTTCAATCATCTGTACGTTATCAGTAATATCCATAATAGTTTTTTCTATTTCCTTAATATCTTCATTAAATGTATAGTATTTCTAATCCCAATTGGAACGACATAAAAAGTTTCGGGAAGGGATTCTCTTTGCACTTGCCGCATTGACATAGGCGTTCGAATATTATTTTTCAGAGGTATTTCTTCGGTTACTTATTCTTACAATCATAGCAATTGATCACCCCATGTAAAAGTAGACACATGTTATCTCAACTGGATTTTATTATTTGTTTCGAAAGGTCTCCAGAAAGCCATAATGATAAAATTATTTTCAATGGATAATTCCTAACCTCACGGCACGGCAGTGATTTAGGAATATTGTAAAATGAGGATATTATGCAGCTGGAGATAACATATGTCCAATCCAGCTAGCCGAGCTTTCATTACTCAAATATATTTGATAGCGCCTTTACTAATAATCTGGGCAACCGGAGACACGCGCCAGATTTTTTGTATGATTGTACCAGGAACGCTTTGAAAGTAAAAACACTGGTAGTATATAAATTTCCCATTTGCCGGGTAGTGGATATGAACACTCCTCGTAGTGCTCTTATTTTATTGCCGTTCCAATTGGGATTAGAATAACTATAGCTTCATCGACTTGTAATTTTTGGATTGTTTCATTAAAATTTCTAATAACAGAAGTAGTTACAGAAATTTGATTTTTCAATAAATTTTCAATCTGGTGTTCATCTTTATATAATTAATTGAATTTGTAAAGTATTCTCCGTCTGAAGCATCAAGGTTTCCAGATATGGCTTTCCAGAAGCTTCCTATACCATTTATAATTCCGCGTCTTATTCTGGGATTAAATTCTTCAGTATCTACTTTGATTTGATAATATTTTAATTCAAGGGAATTAGCAATTTGATTTAAAAGATTAATGTGTGTTCTTATATCTGCAAAAAATATTTCATACGGGCGTTGTCAGATTCTAGGAATAAAAGTAGTTCATTCAATATATCTTGATTGTGAGTGAGGGCTTTTCTTACAAGGGTAAGATCTTTATATACGAGAAGTGTCCATTTGTCGTTTGATATTCTTGCATGACTTTCTTCGTTGTAGAAGATTCCTATAGTATTGTTGATGCTTTGGAGATTATATTCAGGTGCGTATTGGCCTGCATATTGAGGTTGGTTCAGGTTAAGCTGAATTTGTTCTTGAGTTGTTCTCAGCGGGAAGAGTATGAATACCAGGATTCTATGCATCCTGCAATAAATGAAATACTACTTTATTCGTGAAATGGTTTAATCATATCAAAATTAAATTTAATTTGTTGATTTGTTTTCAAATTTTTCGATAAAGCTGAATTTTTATAGACTTCGATAATTTCGAAGGGACCATTAAATTTGTTTCGTAGTTTTGATCCAATTTGACTTTCTTTTATATATACTTTATTTCCAATTTTATATTCAGGTGAATTTTCTCTTACCTTTTTGTCAAAACGAATTTTGGATTTCTATTTCTGTTTTTGTGTTCGTTCACGAGCTAATTTATAATAATATGAAATCTTATTATTTAAATCTCTAACATATTCACTAATTAGTTGTTCTTGATTATAGGTTTTTTCAGGTGGTCTACCTGTTGTATGACCAAAAATAAGTTCATTTGGTGTGAAACCATGTGTTTTGTTAGTTGGATTATTATAACACATTACCGCATAAGGTAATATATTCAGAGAGTGTTCGTCTGGGTTTTCTAATAAATTCATTCGTATCATTTCCATTAATGTTGCATGAAATCTTTCGAGGGATCCATTTGATTGTGGATGATCGACACTTGAAAATGTAAGTTTCATTTCATAGAGTAAACAAAGGTCTTTCATTAGAGTGTTATTAAATTATTTTCCGGAATCACAATGGATTCGGAGGGGTGTTCCATATTGTTGGGAAAATATGAGAGAATTACTGATTTTACTGTTTATTTTCCAATGGGTATGCTTGAGTGAACTTTGTGAGTTCATCCCGTATAGTGAGAATGTAATTGTCAGTGGGTATTTGCATAATATCAATATTTATTCTTTCGAATGGTGTTTTTGGTGTTTCAGTAATCACAAATGGATTGCTTGAATTTTGTCTAAAAATTTTTGATTTCTGACAAATTTCGAATTTCTTCATGAAATTTTCAACATCTTTCGAAATTCCGTGCCAGTCATATTTTTGTTTTATTCTTCTCAAGTTTCATTTATTCCACGGTGAAGATTTGCTTTTCCGTTATGGTACTGGTCAAGGATAATGGGAATCATATCTTGGTCAGGTATTGTAGCGATATTTTGACATATGATCAGTTTTATCTCTTCAATGTCAGCTAATATGTACGAAAGCATTCCTTGTATTGGTAGGTCAGGGTCATTTTCAAGATAGTACGTTTCATTTGCTTTGAATAGGTGTTTGTCTTTATATAATGAAAAGAACATCATTTGCAAAGCTTTGACAGCATCAAATGGAATGGGGACAACAAAATATTTTCAGTTTTTGACTGATTTACTTGAAAGTACATTTACTTTTCCATAATTTTCTTCAAAAAAATCTTTAATTTTTTTTTCATGAAAATGTGTAACTTTATTCTGTTGTATTCCAATAATAATATTTTTATGGGTTTTTTCATCAAGTTGAGAATTTGAAAATTGGATTTTTGAATAATCAATTATTGATTTTGTTTGAAATAAGTTTACAAAATTATGAAATTCTTCTTCGACTGTTTCAGGGACAATTTCAGTATCAACTGAATTATCTGAATCTTCGTCATCATTATTTGCTAAAAATTTTTGATGAAATTTTCAAACATATTTAAAGTGGTTTATTTTTATTCTGGGAAGTGCATCCGCGTTTTTATAATGTTTTCCAGGTTTATATATGATTTCATATTCATATTCTTCAAGTTTAAGTCGCCAACGTGCGAGTCTACTTCCTGGGTCTTTTATACTAAAAATCCATGTTAAAGGTCTGTGGTCACAATAAAGTTTGAATTTTCTTCCGTAAAGATAGGGTCTGAAATGTTTAACTGACCAAACGATTGCAATCGTTGAATACTTTGTTTCTGCTCCACATAAAGTTCGTGAGGCATATTATAGGCAATAGGTAAAGCTTTTCCTATAGGGCCTTGAGATCATACAGCTCCGATAGCAAAAGCAGAGGCGTCTGTTGAAAGTATGAAAAGTACTTCAAAATTTGGATAAATTATTATCGGTATTTTGAAAAGGTATATTCTTTCAATTCATTATTCATCAAATTTAAATGGGTTTTTTTTTGTAGCAATTTTGTCATTGGTTTTGAAGTTTTAGCAAAGTTTGGAATACATCTACGGTAATAACCTGCAAGTCCTAGAAATTGTTTAATTTCTTTTTGATTAATTGGTTGAGGAAAATTTACTACTGCATTAATTTTATCAGGATTTGGTTCAACTCCTTCTTCTGAAATTATATGTCCAAGGTATGCAACTTCTTTTTTTAGAAATTTGCATTTATCTGGTGGGATTTTGAGGTTAGCTTTCTGTAGTCTCTTGAAAACTTCTGTAAGTCGTGAAATATGGTCATGAAGTGTAGGTGAGTACATTATTATATCATCCATATATACTAGGCACCTTTCATTTTGTATTCCAAGTAGAATATTGTCCATAACCCTTTGAAAACTTGAAGGACTATTTTTTAAACCAAAAGGCATACGAAGGTACTCATAGTGACCGTTTTCAATAGAGAAGGCTGTTTTTGGGATATATTTTTCGTCAACTTCGATTCGATGAAAACCTGAGGCTAAGTCCAAAGTTGTAAAATATGTACATTGTCCAAGTTGATCTAATAGGTCAGAAATATTTGACAAAGGATATTTATCATCAACTGTTACTTGATTTAATTTTTGATAATCAATTACGACTCTCCATTTTTGTTTCCCGGAGGCATCCAATTTTTTTGGTACCACCCAAACTGGATATGACCAGGGTGAAATTGAAGGTCTAATTATATTTTGGTCAAGCATTTTTGAATTTTTTTTTCTACTTCTTCCTTATGCACGTATGGGTATCTATATGAATTGGTAAATATCGGTTTCAGCATCGCCTGTATCTATTTTATGTTTCATTTCATTCGTGAAGGTCAGATTGTCTCCTTCAAGATAGAAAATATCGAAAAAATTTAAACATAAATTTTCTAACATTTCTTTTTCTTCATCATTCAAATGTTCAAGTCTTAAGTTTTTTTGTATTTAAATTCTTCCACTGAAATTTTGATCATCATTTTCATTTTTAAAATTTTGATCTTGGTTTTCATTAAAACTTAAAAAAAAATCATAATTTTGGATTAGTTCTAAAATTATATCAGAAAAATCAATTGTTTTTGGAATAGCATTTGCATTGAGAACTGTTGTTGGAAATTCTCCTTTTTCATTCGTTTTAATAATTGCATTTGGAATTCGTACTTTTTCTTTCGTTTGAGTAATCAGTATTGCTTCAGAATTTTTTAAATTTGAATTTAGTTTCAGGTCCTTATCTGTTCTAGGTTCAATTTCAATTATGTTATGGATTTTCCTTGCGTTAATTGTTACATTCGGAGTTTTCGATTGAAAATTCACAATTCGTTCATTCATGAATTGTCCTGAGCTATTTTTTGGAATTTGGGGTTTTTGAGGTAATTTAGGTGAAAACTGGTTTTGTGACAATTTTATTTCAGTTGGTTTTAAATCATACTTTTCTTCATAAAGGGGAAGAGTTTTATAATTCAAAATTAATTGTCTACTCGGGATGTCAACAATTCCTTCATAATGTTCTAGAAAATCACATCCTAAAATTCCATCGAATTCTATATCTGGATCATAAACATATACTTTATGAGGATCATGAGTTTGAAATGGAATATATACCGATTCTGTGACTAAAATTTCTTCATTGGAAATACCGGATATAGGCAATATTTCTGGATATCTTTGTACGTATTTTTCACATGTTTTCTTTTTAAAAACTGAAATTCCAGCTCCAGTATCTATGAGGATTTTAAATTTTCGAGTTGCGTCAATTATATAATATAAATTATGGGATTTCATTGTATTTAAGCAAAATTTTGGTCTGTCGTTTCTACTGATAGGTTTTTCTATTTATTTGAGGGCGATTTTGATTTGAGAAGTTTGGTATCGATTGGTTTTGAAGTTTGGTCTTTGTTGGTTTTGAAAATTCGGACGAGGTTAATAAGTAATAGGTCGATTTTGGAAATTCGGACGATTACCAATTTCATTTTGGAAATTTGGAAGTTGTTGGGTATATCTTTGATCATGAGGTTGTTGTGGATAAAATTTCGGTTTGAAATTTTGATTGATATGCGGCCTTTGATTTTGAGGAATTCGTGATTTTTGGGATTCAAAATATGAGAGTTGGATTTCACGTTTGATTCTGTGAGCTGCGTCACTCATATTTTGAGGGTCACTGTCTCTAATTATTTGTCCAATTCGGGGTTCAAGTCCTGTCAATAGTGTATTCAATGACATGTGGTTAATGAGGGCAATTTGTGCTTTTTTCTGATCAAGTGTAAGATTTGATTTATCTATACATGAAATCATTTTTGCGTTATGTGTTTGAATACGAGAATGGAAATCAATTCCTGTTTCTCCTGATGCTTGTTTCATTCTTTGTAAGTCTTGAATAAGTGAATTCAGATCTCGTGAATCACCAAAATGAGTGTTTAATAAAACTTTAATATCTCTGTAACTTGTTGGGTTTTGAGAATTGACTAGTATTGCTGCATGTTTTTTGAGTTTGTTTTTGAAATGAATAGTCAAAAAGTATTTTTGATCATTTGTAGCAATTTGGTAAGCTTGATCGCAAGCATTTAAAAATGTGGTTAATAAAATACTGTCTCCGCCATATTCAGGAATAAGCGAAAACAATTCGGATAGTTTATATGGTTCGATTTCTGGTGGATGTTCGTCTCCGTTTTCTGACATTTTGTTTCAAGAAAGATTACTTAGGAGTTGTGGTTAATGGGAAAAATGGATAACTTTGAAAAATAATTATAGACGATAATTCGAAGTCACTTACATGAATTTGTTTGATGGAATCAGAACCTTTTGGAATGGTTCCCGATGACTATGTGGATCAGGGGTCTTGTTTGTTTCTTTCTTCTTTGGTTGCGTGGACTCCTTTTCTTTCTTCTTTATTCTTTGGTTGCGTGGGCTCCTTTTCTTTCTTCTTTCTTGAAGATTTCGTTCTTCTTTGGTTGTGTGGACTTCTTTTCTTTCAAGGTTTGGAAACCACCACCCTAGTGAGGACGTCGCCGTGTTCCTTCCAACTTCTGCCGCCGGTGAGGTCTTTTCCGTGTTCCGTCGGGGATAACTGGAAGTGAGGACAGTTGCCGTGTTCTAGGATGTTGAAGAATCTTACCGACTGCGCCAATTGTTATATCGTGGCTTGTGCGTTTGTCTTTTTAAAAAAGTTTATTATTTTTATGATTACAATATTACACTGATATAACAATAATTAATATTTTCAATATATAAGCAAGTGAACTGAAAAGTATGTCTGAATCGGAAGCCTCGAATAGGAATCGTCTCTGAAGTCGAAGTCTCATCCTGGCTTTATAGATTTCTAGATGCTGACTCGAAGGTCTTCTGGCTGGTGCCGGAGGTCTGGAGTAAACATCTTATCTCCTGCTTAGCTTGTGGGATCCGAAGGTTAATATGAGGAAGGTGACCCAACTGCGTGATTGTATTGCGTAGTTGTGGACAAAGGGCTATTGTCTAGTTTGGATATAACATATATATATATATATATATATATGAAATTATTTTTGCTCTGAGTCCTTAATAAGCCAGACAAAAATATATATTACTATCAAACTTTCGCTATTTCGCGGTTCCCAAAATGTGGACGAAAAATAATTATAAAAAAACTAATTTTGAATTACTGTAATTCGTTATAAAATGGCCTTATAAATGAGTGTCTTTTGTTTACTTTAATATTGGAAATTCTCAAGTCAATAACGGGACTCTGTGAATTCAGAGAACACGTCAGGAAATCTGGCGTGAGCGAAAACAGATGCAGATTCTACAAAACATTACCAGAAAGTGGAGTGCGATGGTGTATGTTGAAACTATTGAGGAACCTGGGATCATACCACCTGGTAGTGAGATAGATATCTTCATTTATCTTCTTATAATCCTCAAATTCCTCAGGGATTTGGTGACCGAGGGGTTGCTACGAGAAAACGAGAAGGGGCACAATGGATCTGATCATATTATAGTGTATATGTCACCGCATACAATTACCAGCTATTACCAATGACGACATTCTATTACTTACGGCTCCTCTTTTTATGATTTAATTAGCCTAGTCCTTCATCAGGTAGAGTTTAGTATTCTGTGATTTTACACCGGAGTCTCAATCTGCCTCCTACCTAAGTCTAGCACTAGTTCTCGAGGCCTCAATCAGCCCACTCCTCAGGTATAGTCACTTAGGTAGTGTTTAAGGTTTTGTGAATTGACGCTGGGATCTAAATATGTCTACTACCCAGGTTTCGACTCTCTAAGATATCAATCTGCCTACTACTTCGAGAGAACTGATGATACGTGAGTGGTTGTGCAGTACATTTCGAAGTAACAAATGAAACTTCGTCGGAAAGTTGCCTTCTTAATAACTGTGCATTCATATTCCGTGATTTTGACAAACAAACCCAGTTATAAGATATTATTCGAGAACAGACAAGTCATCTACCTTCCATCTACATGCAAATAACAATAACCTGATCAATTTCTCAGAATATTACATAGCAGCAACCCGCAGCTTTCCGGAACCTATATATATATATGAGAATTATTGATATATTGAACTTATTCGTTCAATAAGTCATTAATTATAATATTATGTAGGTCAATACGAATTTTGCCGTTCTTGTAAAGTAGCTCTACAAAAAAATACAGTCTCCAAATTGGGTATTTTGCTTAATGAAAAGGAAGACATTCCCAATTTGAAAAATGAAGCATTTTTTGTAATATCTAACGCTGGACATTGAACTATATCTGGTAGATATTGTGAAAGGACCCCAACTTGAGAGAAGCTATAAAAGTGAAAATGAGCATTCTCGTCGAAACGATTTTTTTATCCAGTCCTAATTGAGAACTCATGGATAAACGAGGGTAGAAGGAATTTTTTTGGAAAATAAGAACTTACCAGAAATTTTTCATTGAGAATGTTCCTTTTCATCATAAATATCTTCCAAAAGGTACCTTGAACGATAGATTATATTCAGTAGAGTTTATCTTTATGTCTTGGATGGATGTTTTCATGGAGATCCTATTCAAAGGAATCTAAATGTTCTCCCAGGAATTCCTTATGTGCTTTTGCTACTATATCTCCGAGATACAAAAAAAAACCTTTTAACATTATAAGAGATAGTTTTTATCAATTATAATTATGGCCTATTTTTCATATTTTATTTTCTTTGTAATGAAGATTTATAGCTTCCTTTTTTTTTCGCAGGCACTGAAGGACATGATGACTAATCATGGAATCATCGAATTACTCTTTACCAGTGATCCACTTCGTAATGGAAAAACTGGTGCTATACCTGGAGTATTACAGACAGCCAACTTTGGAGGGGACCCAAAAACCTTGTTAGATATGTTGGTTGACATGCAACCTGATAAGCCTAGAATGGTCATGGAATCGTACACTGGAAATTTTGATCACTGGATGGACAATCATAAGCACCTCTCACCCAGCGTCTACAAAAAGCAACTAAAAGGAATTTTGGATTACCCAGCGTCAGTAAATATGTACATGTTCGTGGGTAAGTGTATAAACTGAGAGTCTTTAAATAATTTTTGAGTTTATGATTCTTGTCAACCTTATCAATCCAGCATTTCCAAACACATTTTCAAAATGGAAAATATTTCAGGTAGCACCAGCTTCGGCTTCTTGAACGGTGCCAGTATGTCACACCATGCTAACAATTCTGGGCTGATGCCGGATACTACCAGCTATGACTATGATGCTCCAATATCCGAACATGGCTCCACATCAACAAAGTATGAATTCATCAAAGAAGTCATAATGGCTCATAATACAGTCAGAACCAGAATTCCAGAGCCTCCGCCTAACAAGACGCTAGCTAAATATGCAGACCTGCAACCTGAAGGGCAATTAATGATATCAGATTTAATCGATCATTTCAAAAATAAGATAGCTAGTAGAAATCCTATTGCTATGGAAAAACTTGATATCAATAATGATTCAGGTCAAAGCTTTGGATACATAGTCTATCGTAAAATCAACCTCAATATACCGGCCAATGGGATACTGAAGATCTCTGGTTATGTGCGAGACACAATCTTAGTTTTATTGAATGGACAACTTGTTTCGCCTCCTCCAAGAAATAAGGATGATATTGATGGTTTTGGTTTTTGGAGGCTCCATGACTCGACTTTGAAACTAACAGAATCAGCTGTCGATGGAGCTACGTTGGACCTCGTTGTAGAGAATGTCGGAAGAAATAATCTGGGCACCTTTATTCCCAAGGGACTCGTTGATCCGATTTTCATTAACAACGTCGAGATTGACAACTGGCAGATTGTCCCTTTGGAATTCAAAAAGACCTGGAATAACGCACTGAGCAGATGGCACCCTATAACTAGCAAAGAAAAAACTTCTGCTTTGTATAAGTTCAATTTGAATATCGAAAATGAACCAGAGGATACTTACTTGGATATGCGAGAATGGAATAAGGGCATTACCATTGTCAATGGTTTCGTGCTAGGAAGACATTTCTTTTTGGGCCCTCAGCAAACTTTATACTTACCAGCACCATGTTTAAAGATAGGAGATAATGATATTGTTGTATTCGAGCATTATAATGCTCCAAGCACTTTGAAATTTTCCAATGTACAAATTTTTGGAGGACCTTCGCATGAATAAATGAAGTATAATATATATGAAATAGAAAAATCGAAGTACACAGTCTATTTTCACACAAGGATTCAATATAAATTGAACCACAAGATGGTAGATCACAGGGGAAAAACAACTACTTTCCTAGCTAATACCACGCAGAACGTTGAATGATATTCACCTGAAAATCCATGCAAAATTCCATATAAATGGAAATTGATTGCAAATGTTTCTTTCTGATGAGCTCGATTATGTTCAATTTATGTCGTGTTCGCCTAACAATCCGCATACCGGTTTCAGGCTTTTGGCCCTCATCAGTACGGAGTAGTCACCAGCCAAAGATCCGAAGAGCTCTGGCCGAAGCGAGACACAACGTAAACAAATCATCATCGAGCTTATAACATCTATAGGTACGCCGGAAAAGATAACTTTTAACTGGCGGTACCTAGTGACAGAAAGAAACACTCCATACATCTCCCACCTCGATAGGATTCTAAATAAAAGATTCCTTCTCAGTAGGAGTGGCAAGCCTGACTAGCAAATCGTGAAAAGTAAAAAGCCATGTGAAAAGTGGAATGAAATAGAAAAATCGAAAAATCGAAGTACACAGTCTATTTTCACACAAGGATTCAATATAAATTGAACCACAAAATGGTAGATCACAGGGGAAAACAACTACTTTCCTAACTAATACCACGCAGAACGTTGAATGTTATTCACCTGAAAATCCATATATATCCATCCATATATATATATATATATATATTTATATATATATATATATTTTGATGAATTAGCGGGTATTCAGTCTGGTCTTATATAAAGAAAAACTCTTCTCTACTTTTCCAAGCTTTCGACAATTTATTTTGTCTTTATCAAGGCTAAAAAACAAGAATAGTTAAAAAATATCAAATATGAAAAATTGGTATGAACTTACATGTGAAATGAGTTAAATTAAAGAATATAAATGTATAAAAATATCGACATTATGACTTCAAAATTGTCACACGACAGACATTTGATTTTGTGAGTAGTTGATGTTTCTGTGTTAGGATGTACAGGATTCTGATGCATATTTATTAAAATAAAAGATCATTTTGAAAGTAAATCGGTAGATTTAGCTCAGTTGGTCATGTCAGATCTCTTATTCATGATATTTACGTCACTATATGTCACCATTTCTAAAGTCTTTTGTCAAATTTTGTTCTGATATATATTTTGTGTCATGATAATGCATTATGTGATCTTGGTTCACTACTGATCAGAGTGCACAGAAAGTTTTGAGTCTACAGTCCTTTTATGACCAGTGATTCGTGATTTGATGTTGACTGTTTGTCCAATGTAATTTTATCACAAGTACTACAAGTATACTATAACTAAATTGTTCATCGGTGCAATCTCCCTCTTTTAATTTTGTATATATTTTATTTATTGGAAGGATATTTTTCTGTGATATTTTAATATTGAATTCACTTTTGAATACATTAATAATTTTAGGAGACACATTTTTTTGTATAGTATTGATCCGAAAGTAATTATATTACTGATATTTGGTACATTTGTATCTGTATTGACAGTTACATTAGAAATTGTATTGAATAATAATTATTGAGTAGGCTATGCGGATACGAATTGCCTCTCAATATTTCGTATAGTTTTTTTAAATTTTTATCTAAAAGAGATGGGTGTACTATTTTATGTACTATTTTGGGAATGAAGAGTAGAATACATAAAATAGTACACCTATCTCTTTTAGATGAAAATTCAAAAAAACTATACGAAATATTGAGAGACAATTCGTATCCGCATAGCCTCTCAATAAATTAGTATTCAATACAATTTCTAATGAAACTGTCAATACAGATACAAATGTACCAAATTCCAGTAATATAATTACTTTCGGATCAATACCATACATAAAAAATTGGTCTCCTAAAATTATTAATGTATTCAAAAGTGAATTCAATATTAAAATATCACAGAAAAATATCCTTCCAATTAATAAAATATATACAAAATTAAAAGACGGAGAATGTGCACCGATGAAAAACAATTTAGTTTATAGTATGCCTTGTAGTACTTGTGATAAAAATTACATTGGACAAACGAGTCAAACATTGAAATCACGAATCACTGGTCATGAAAGTGACTGTAGACTCCAAAAACTTTCTTGTGCACTCTCTGATCATGTAGTGAACCAAGATCACATAATGAATTATCATGACACCAAAATTATATATCAAGAACAAAATTTGACAAAAAGACTTTTTTTAGAAATGGTGGCAATTAATAGTGACGTAAATATCATGAATAAGAGATCTGACATCGACCAACTGAGCAAAATCTACTCATATTTACTTTCAAAATGAACTTTTATTTTAATAAATATGCTTACAGAATCCCCTGTACATCCTAACACAGAAACATCAACTACTCACAAAAATGCAAATGTCTGTCAGTGTGACAATTTTTTGAAGTCATAATGTCGATATATTTTATACATTTATATTCGTTAATTTAACTCATTTTACATGTAAGTTCATACCAATTTTTCATATTTGATATTTTTTAACCATTCTTGTTTTTTAGCCTTGATAAAGACAAAATAAATTGTCGAAAGCTTGGAAAAGTAAAGAAGAGTTTTCTTTATATAAGACCAGACTGAATACCCGCTAATTCTTCAAAATAATATAAGTACAGTCGAGAAAATAATTCACTATTTATATATATACATATATATATATACATTTATATATATATATATACATATAAATATACATATATATATACATATATATATATATATATATATATATATATTTTTAATTTTAATTAATATTTTTTCAATTTCTATTTAATTCATATAATTTCTTTTAACGACGTTTCGACATGTCATTTGTCATCATCAGGTTAAAACACTAAAATTAAAAATATTGAGTTTGAGACATATTTAACTTAACACAATATTAAAATGTATGCACTGAAATAGTTCTTTAAAAACATATGGTTTGAAATATAACACGTTATTTAACACAATATAAAAATTTCTGTAATATGTGTGAGTATTTACTTACAAATTATATATGTACATCTCTGGCACCCCTATCGAGAAGAATTGCAATTACTTAAAAATATGCGTTTACCATGAACTATACCTATAATCAATTCTGACAGTTGTGAACTACACGGATTTGCCGATGCAAGTTCAAAAGGGTTTGCTTGTGTTATTTACTTTAGATTTATAAAAAATTATAACATTTCCACACATTTTGTTTGTTCCAAATCCAGAGTTTCTCCCTTGAAAACCATTTCAATCCCAAAATTGGAGTTATGTGCCGCTGTGCTATTAGCTGTACTGATAAACTATTTGGAAGGAATACATAGATAAAATTCACTCGAGTAAAATATATTTGCTGGTCAGGTTCTTCAGTTGCACTCTCATGAGATAAAATCTCTCCCATCTATGTGGGAAAACATTTGTAAGCAACCACGTAAGTTTCATCCAAGAAAAGGTTGCTGCAAACAATTGGTTTTATATAAATACCTATCACAATCCTGCTGATATAGCTTCTCGTGGGACTCTGCCTTCTGAACTTATCGGTAATAAATTATAATGGGACGGTCCCGAATTTTTGAAATTTTCTTCTGTCTTGGCCAATTACACGTTGAAAATTTTGTTTCCGCCGCAGTTTCTGTAGAAGAAAGAAATATAGTTCTAACAAAATGTAATTGATATTATGATAAAACAAAAATCATCTTTCACTAAGATACAATGTATTAGTGCATACATAATGAGATTCATTTTTAATTGCAAAAATCTTGGAAGAAAAAATAAAAATTTCCTGTCTTATTTGGAATTACATGAGGCCACGCTTTGTTCAGTCAAACTCATTCAACAATCATCATTTTCAGATAAAATTTTCAGACCAAAAACCGGTAGACATTTATCGAAACCTTTCCGAAAATTTGGATATTTTTATCGACGATAAATCTCTTCTCAGAGTTGGAGGATGACTCCATTATTCGAATCTCCAATATGACAAAAAGCATCCTGCCTTGCTTCCCAGAAATCATCGTTTAACTTGCCTGATTTTACAAAGCATACATGTGAAATATTTTCATTTAGGAGCTCAGACAGTACAATTTTTTATGTTTCAAAATTTTTGGATATTTTCCTCAAAGAGAACAATATGAAATGTACCATCTGAATATGTTCAATGTTTTCGTGTGAAACCAATCGCCTTTCAGCCAAAAATGGGCTGCCAAGCCCAAGAATATCACAGTTGAAACCGTTTTCTTATTCCGCTGAGGATAATGCGGGACCTTTCTTGATCAAATTAAATAAAACTAGAAACTGAAAATTGGGTAAATCTTTTTGTATGCATGGCTACTAAAGCGCGTCATTTGGAGTTGTGTTCTGATCTGACTTCAGAAGCCTTTTTGGCAGCACTGTGTCGATTTATTGCACGACGTGGACGTGTCTCTCATATTTACGCGGATACTGGGAAAAATTTCGTGGGTGCAAATAAACAATGATTGCAGTTTGTTATTTTTTACCTCCAAAGGCCCCGCATATAGGCGGCCTCTGAGAGAGCGGTGTAAAGACCGTGAAAACGCATTTATATCGGGTTACAAAAATTAACTTTTGAAGAGTTCAATACTGTTCTGTGCTAAATAGAAGCAATATTGAATTCTCGGCCGCTCATTTCTATCAGTAGTGATCCAAACGACCTATCCTCCTCAACCTCTGGCCATTTTTTTACTTTAGAACCTCTAACTTCCGCTCCAGATGCCCATTTAACTAATGTTAAGATAAATCGCTTGGGTCGGTTTGAATTACTCCAAAAAATCCAACGTCATTTTTGGAATCGGTGGAAACGAGAGTGAAATGGACAGATGATTTCTCTTGTGCAGAAATTGGTAATCTTGTCATTATCCAGAATGAACCAAGTCACCCTCTTCAATGGCGACTTGGGCGTTAATAGAGCTACATCTTGGACGTGGTGGTATAGTGAGGGTTGTTAAACAAATTATGTCCGCGTCCAGATTCCGGTTGTGAAAATGCGTAGCATTTTTGTGGGCCGCAATGGTCCATTTACAATTGCAGAAGCACAAAAAAACAAGTTTCCCAGTCTTGAGGCGGAATCCTTTGAGCAGCAGAGGCGGAGATAACTAATTTTATTTAGATATTGAAATATTTAAAAAATTCGTTAAAATAAAAAAATATATTAATTTATGAGACTTATACATTACATATGTTAAAATATACAGTGTACAAACCTATCCGACTAGTCAATTATAAAGAAAACATAGAAAACACTAGGAGAAACAAACATATAGAGAAATATAAAATAAATAAAATACATAGGACATATTTTGAACTAGTACAATAATAAAAAATTGGGGAATTCCTCTATACTGTAAAAAGTATGGTCTGTTAAAAATGATTGGACCTTTTTTCTAAAGCTATTTATGGTGTTAGGATGTGTCTCTGTATCCATTGTGTTATTGAACTTGTGAAGCACTTGATTCCAATATGTTTTGGTGAATGTCGACCTATTTCTAGGCGAGAAAATTTGTTTTATTTCTTGTATTGTACGGATGTATATCTTCATTCTTCTTGAGAGAATGTTCATTCTGTTTAGTATATAAAATTAATTGGTACATAAAAAGACTAGGTAATGTTAGTATTTCTGCTTTTTTATAAAGTGTCTCACATGATGTTGTTGGTGGCACATTGTACATAGCCCTCAGAACATTTTTCGGAGCTATGAAGGCTTTATCGAAGTGGGGTGATATTTCCCAGAATATTAGGCCATATTGAAGGGTTGACTGTACTAGTCCATAATACTTACGTACGTAAAATGATACAGTTTCTCTTAAGTTTCTTATCATATAACAGTAGGTACTTAGTTTTGTAGTTACTGTATTTATGTGAGCTTCCCAGGTAAGTTTGGAATCTAGTGTTATTCCTAAAAATGTTATATTTTCTAAACTTTTGATGGATTTGTTATCTATATGTAGGAATAATTCATGATCAGGTGATACATTTTGTGGCAGAAAACGCATGAAATGAGTTTTTGTTGCATTTAATGCTAGCCCATTTTCTTTACAGTAATGGTCAAACTCGTAAGATGCCCTCTGGTATCATCAGCATATTGTATAATTTGATTTGGAGTTGAACAGAATTCGTTTATATCACTGACAAAGATGATGATAAGAGTAGAGGGCCAAATTGAACACCTTGTTCAACAATACCTTCTGCTGATTTGTTGAAAATATAAACAGGATGTTCATAAAATCAGATGGTTTAGATGTGGTTTTATATATGATGGAGACAATTTCTTCAGAAGTGGTTGGAAAAAGAAAAAACTTCTGTGAGATGAATCAATTTTCATATCATAATTGGGAGAAATATGATTTTGGTTTACTTTTATAAAATAGTTGTTGATGAAATTTTTTCTATGGTAAATTTTTCTCTTCAATAAAATTGCTCTATTTTGAATTCTATCATTGTTTATATTTTTTCAAGTAGTTTTGAGACATTATTTTGTATTCCCTTTTCAGTATTTTATAACTTTCAGTGTAATTTTGGTTATCTATTTCTTTTCTCAGCCTATTCATTACACACAGATGATTATGCAAACATTTGATTTCTGGTGAAAACTGATATTTATGTTTACTTGGTTTAATATTTTTCTTTGTTTTGGTGAAGACTATGTTGTAATGAGAACTTTTCATGAAAGTTTTCAGCTGCATACATCTCATGCCATCCCTCTTTTAATAAACTGTTTTGAATGGTGCATATATTTGAGTCATTCAGGTGTCTTGTGTAAATGTATTGATAGTTGTTGTCTCTTGAAAACGGTATTTGAAGAGCACACCTCATGTATGATCAGACAGAAAAGTATCACATACTTTAATGTTATCAAAATTGGTGAAAAAGTTATCTATACAAGTGGAGGTTGTCCTTGTTATTCTGGTTGGAACATTTATGTGATTTCTGATATTAAACTTCTTCAATGCATTGATCAGACAATTTTTTTGGTTACCTTTATTTCAAAAAGTTTATATTAAAGTCACCACAGATAAAATATTGGTCGTTATTATAATAGAGGTTATGCATTAATAGCTCTAGCTGACTGATAAATGCGTTAAAGTTAGTGGAGTCTGGAGGTACTGTATAAGAATAAACAAAGATTTTTTTTGAATCTATTTCCATTTTTCCGCCACATACCTCGAATTCACTCTCAACACACCATTTTTTTAGATTTATTGATTCAAAACGTATGTCATTTATTATGTTGGTTTTGATAAATATGCAAGTGCCCCATTTTTCTTTCCTAGTTCGTGAGAAATATGATACAAGCTTGAAATTTGTTATGGAAGTTAAACATATACAATTGGAATCAAGCCAGTGTTCAGTAACACATAGAACATTTACATTTTCCATAATTAAATTTAGATCTATACATTTCTTGGCTAACCCACCTTGTATGTTGATGTGAATAATATTTAAATTTATTGTAGTCTGTTTCGTTTGGTAAACGAGGAAGTATGTATTAATAGGCAATCGGATCATCATAATTTCATTTTCCCATGGTCGAAAAAAAGCCATATTTTCCAACAAAATACAACTATAGAATATCTTAAAACCTATTTCGATCCCAGACCAGAGACGCTACTGGCTTTCATTTACTCAGACCTCCTGAAACACGTATATAACTGGTGATTTATTAGTCTCAATGTATATACACACCTACAAGCACTATCATTGACTTGCGGTCCGTTTTGATTGTCTACTGCAAAACTAGACAGCTGTCACTCAAACCCACGTTGACTATCGGCTCTTTTGATCTTCCGTTCGCCGACGGAGAATGTTTACGAGTAGTATATTTTTCGTTCCGTTTCTTCGCATATACGCTCGTGTTAGCGAAGTGAGTTTTTGATTTGCTCCCTCTATAGAAACAGCTTCGGCAATTGAAAATGGTTAAACTATACCTACTCATTTCAGTTTATTCCTTTTGGGATTTTTTTGTTGTTGATAACTTTTTACGCGTTCTACGAGAACGAAATATATCCGGAGAGCCGAAGAAACCAGTATTGGTTTTCGAATCTTCAACTACGGAATCTTAATTTCGATATATACTTATCGAACGTATTTTTTGCACTTAATAGTTACCGCTGCAGTACAATTTTGTGTTATGCTCTATGCATTATTTCCCTCTTTTCGCATTAGTGATCAGAAGTTTATGTATCTTTGATAGGAGAGGAAGTTCCTGAGGGCCCCCGAAGCAGTGACGCGCCCAGCTGAAAACCAACTGGTAAGTCTTGAAGGTGTGTTCCATTCTCTCGTAACTTACAGTCCACTATTCTCTCGAACAAAAGAGTTGTCGTTTGTGCTAATACGCAACACTATGTGTGTAATAAAATTTAATAAAAAAAAATTCCACAAGAAATAGTAGACAACTAACTTTCCAATCTAATTTGACAGTTTACAAATCAATTATCCAGCCACACTTTGATTACTGTGCTAGTTTAACATCATTACTAGATGGTAATTATATTTCAACCCTACAGAAGTTACAAAACAGAGGTATGCGTTTGCTGTGAAAAATGTTATAAGAATACTCCTATTTTATCAATGAATAATCTTCTGAAATGGATGACGGATAGATTACACTATTTCTGAATGATCTTCATATTTAAAACACTCACCATCTTATTTCAATGAATTCATTACTTATAATCATCAGATTCACAACTATGCTAACTACAAGAAGTAGAAATGACCTGGTTGTCACAAGAACTAACCTTGTAGCAACGAACCCATAGAACACATGACATCCATAGGTCCATCTCAAGTCCAAACGTCCATGGACATTGAATGAATGTTCATTGTACGTGTGAACATGCCCAGATAACACATGGACATCCAATGGATATCCATTGGACATCCTTCATGAATTTTATGGATATACTATGAACATCCAATTATATCCAAAAGATATCTTATGGACATCCGATGGATGTCCAAAGTGGAACAACCTGTACATCCATAGAATATCCTTCGAAGATATCCATAAGATATCCTCCAGAGATGTCCATAAGATATCTTTCAAAGATATCCATAAGATATATTTCAGAAATATCCATGATATATCCTTCAGGGATATTCAAAAGCTATCTGAAAGATTCCTTGAGAGATATTCTAAAGATATCCTTCGAGGATATCCATCGAAGATAAAATATAGTAATAGCAATCTGGAGGGAAATAAAATAATGGTATTGAACAAAAAAAAAAGTATTAATAAACTCTGGTATCGAAAAAATTCTCATAAACTTCGGAGTTATCAACAAATAAAATGTATATGTAAACTTTAAAATAAAAACAGAATATTAAATGCAGAATAGTCAAAAGAATAAAATTAAAGAAAAAATAGAATGCTATTCTCTTCGACCATCCAGGTGTTTCCATTATTCTAGAAGATGACAGATGCCATTCTTTGGCCCTTCTCAGCCAAGGCTAGATGGCTTCTTCAGTAGCTTTTTTATTTTCCGTCGAATCACTGAGGTCAGCCGCTTCTGAAATGATATATTCATGGGTATAATTAACGTTGAAATTTACAAAACAATACTGAGAAATATTAGCTTTCTTTTGAATTCGAATACTGATGATGATAATATATATACCACTGCCATAGTTTTTCTCTCTCTTTATTGGTATACTATGATAAAAATATATATATATATATATAAATTTTTTACATAAACTTTTCTTGGAAATTTTGCATTCTCACTGAACTAGCAGTCTCTTATGAGACAATACAAATTATCAAATAAATTGAACAACTGAATGGGCTTTTCACCTAGTGGTAATTCAGCCAGTTTTAGTTGTCCACTTTATTTTTTTTTGCTCCATACCAGCTATATTTGGAGGCAAACATATTAGTGAGCACGGAAGAAAGGCATCGTTCCACAATCATATTTTTGAGATTTCATTTAGGTACCTAAAAAAAGAGTTCTAGAATAGAAAAACATACAACTCACCTACATAAGCTTTGAACTTCGATCCAGTTCCCAAATATTCTTCCGAAACATTAATTTTTTCAGTGCAATCAATAGGAAAATGTTCGAATCTACTGATGAATCATCTTTATCACATGTTCACTGTTGTAGGCATTCACACCATTTTTAATCTGGGCACTGACATTTGAAAAACTCGTGTATTGTGGCAAATGTAACGAGGTGCTTTTCAGCATTTCTGAAAATATCGAAACTCAAACAGCAACACATAAATGCATTGGAAATAATGGATATTTATAGGTTATGTCCTTTTCAATTGATATTTACCTGTATTCGGCCAATATATAATTCCCTTTGGAAACAATCAATTGCTACAGATGAAAACCATTATGTCCAGACCAACAGGGTATCAAAAACGAAAGAAAATAGAAAAAAAACACGACTTTTGTTTGGATTCAGTGCTATGACTATGATCTTCGACCTTCCTCAACAAAATGACAGATGTCGCCAGTAATTATGCGTATAGTATGGCCAGGCTGTCGCAGACACATGTATATCTGTTCTGTGGTCGCAGAGGGTCCCCGCGACAACATATTTTTGAAAAGGTACAATTTGTGTATCTATGAGAATATTTACATTCATTTATGATTGCTTTGGATATCTCATGGCTATCCCTAGGATATCTTCTGAAGGATATCCATTTCTATTCAAATCAAGAAGAAAAACGAAACATGAGATTTTTCCAAAAAAATTAATCTATATGTACGAGCATGAAAGAAGCTCAGAAATTGACACAATAAAAATCTTGCAATTTAAACTTATCCATATTTGCTCCGGATATCTTATGGCCATCCATATGATATCTTCTGAAGGATATCCATTTCAAATCCGTCGACGGATATCTTATGGATGTCCATTTCAAATCCAGGGATATCCCGACCAGAACTGGACATGAAATGGATATCCATAGGATATCCTGTGTTATCTGGGTGGCCGTCCATTGGATGTTTTTTTATGTTCTGGTTCCCACGAAAAGGGATATCCTGTAATGTTCAGAGAACATCGTGGGAACCAAGGAAAAGAAGGTAGGAGTTGGTGTTCTTCTTAAATTTCTGGAGGTTGTATGCCTCGGGGAACACCTCCCTAGGCAATGAGTTCCAAAGCCTCGCTGTTCGTTGGATGAACGAGTCTTTGGAAAGTGATGTTCTGCAGGTCTCCAAAGTGACCACGAAGGGGTGTGATGACTGAACTTGACGGGTTAGTCTCGAAGAGACTGCCAAAGCAGGAACGATTGTTGATATTTGAGAAGAGCATCGCCCATGAAAATATCTATAAAATAGAGACAAATCGCCAACTTTCTACGGTGTTCCAGACAAGTGAGCGAGTTTGTAAGCGATGCATCACCGACGAGACGAATTGGCCTTTTTTGGACAGAATCCAATAGCCTCAGGATATGTTTAGGTGCCGCGCTTCAAACATGGGAACAGTATTCCAGGACAGGTCGGATCTGTGCCTTATAGATCATAAGCAGCTGAATGGGGGTGAAATAGCTCTTGGCACGAAACAAAAAACCAAGTTTTTGGGATGCACTTTTGGCAATGGACCTTACGTGATTTTCCCAGGAAAGGTTATTGCTGATAGTAATACCAAGCATCGATATGGATGACTTAAAAACGTTCGTCCATTGTACATTAATTCAATGTCCAAAAATATTTATATGAATTTCAGTTTGATCCCCAAGAATCTTATTTTTATTTCAAATGAAACTGAAATTCGTAAGTATCTTCAATCAAAAATGTCAACCGTGATGGAGTATTTTATTGGGCCAGTTTATGTACATTTCTGGATATTCATTGTACATTCAACAATTAACATCCATTAAACGTCCCATTCAAATACAATCATTAATTTCTTTTATAATAAACGATATATGAACAAATATATGAACAATTGCTTATCATTCTGGGTACGTAAGGCATCTTCTAAATTCAACAATACTTTAACCACTGTATTTTTTTCGGGATCGAAAAACGTTATTTTTCCGGTGGCTATTTTTTCTTGGTGTATAATTTTCCAAGTAGTCTTGAGTAATGATCATATATAACAAACTCAAACTTGGCAAATCTTTTCTGTGCGTACTCTTTGAAGCAAAGTTTTATTCCTTTATGTTGATCATAAATTTTTCAGTCAAATTAGATGTCAATAACCGGAGGAGGGAACTCATATGAGTTAATGAAAAGGTGTTCATCCCGACTTATAAGCAAAGGTCTCGCATCTCAATATAGTTACCACGCCGAAAATGAAACAATCATTCAATGATTTGAAAATGGCTGATCAGTGTTAGAACTAAAGATATATTGTTGATTATTATTGAGTTATATACATACAGGTGCTGCAGAACATGCAGATGAAAAAACGAACAAAAAGAAATAGAGGAGGCAAATATAAAATGGTTAAGGAGAGCAAATGAAAGAAAATGAATCGTTCTCAGAATATTTTTATTTATTTATACTTTTGACCAGTGTTGTTATTCTTTTGTTTTATTATAAATTTTTTTAGAGTATCTACTTACATTTATGTTGTTATTTAATGAATTTCTTATGGTGGATGATGTGTAAACAGTTAGTTTTTGAAAGTGTCGTCAATTTTGATATGTGCAAGATATAAAAGAATGAGTTCTAGTAGCTCAATTTTGGATGTATCAATTTTTAGTTGGATTTCAACCTTTGAAATAAGTGAGAAGACAAATTTCATTAAAATCTATTTATGGAATTGGTTTATGTGAAAATAGCCACACTTTTCCAGCCACGGTTTCTGACGTGTAGACTGTCCACTGTGGGATAGCGTGTTTTTACCCACATTGTTGCCAGATTGATAAAATAAAATCTGAATTCGATAAAACAAACCCAGCCACACTTTCTAATTGAATGTGGAAGTATAGTATCCATCTTTTGAACTCACCAAGGATTTGCCTCAAAAGATAACAATCTCCCCTTGCAAATGAGTGGGTTGCGCTGCCACCAAAATAAAAAACCATTGGAAAGGGCAACAAAAATGAAAGTTGAAAAATCTCTGTACCTTATTCAGAATGACTTCCCAAGTATTTTTATCCCTCGCTATCCTCTCAGAAAAATCGAATCGTTTGTACTTTAGAGAAAGTGAATGTATTAAATTTTTTTTATTCCGATGAGAAAAACATTTTTTCCCATAAAGTTTTGCGGTCCGAACGACAGTTAACGAGTTATATGATGATGTAATGTCGCGTTGGCTGCTTTTGTGCACCTCAGAAGGCCCGTTCCTGTGGGCCCTGTTAATTCGTATCGTGTCAGTCCGTTGGCGATACACAGCGTATCTTCCATTTTCTCATAATTACTGTAAATTGTTTTGAGTTTATGGTTTTTCTGATGTATTTCATTTTTTATATTATGAGTATAGTTTTGATTATATTGTATATATGCATTATTTGTGAATACTTTTAAGTTTATCTAAAATAAGTTCTATTAATATATTTTATTTTTGACTTTTTCATTCCAATACTAAAATGGCTGCAATAAAAACAAAATTTCCCATAAATGATTTGGCAGATTACTTGAATGAGAACCTCGACGTAATGAAATGTCCAGTTGAAGATCTCAGTATATCCAATCGTATCGTTCAAAATGCTGCTCTCCATCTTTTCTCCTCCAGCAGTAATGCATGTCGCAAAGCTGTATTGCGCGTACTCAAAATAAACACTGGCAATATGGGCAATGATACCGACTTCTATCGCACCTAAATGGAAGCAAAAGCTTGAAACTTCGGAAAATATTCGAAATGAAAGAATACATAAAATATCAGATTTTCTCAGAGAAACGAATAATTCGACCGATATTTTTGGTCGAGAGAGCTATCGTTCACAAAATTCAGTTTTTGGAAGAATTTGTCATTTTGTACATAGAAAAAATAATGTAAAAACCGAAAGGTGTTTTTACCTTCTGCAATAAATATTTTAATGTTATAAGAAAACAATTGTTAGGGATGCCGACCGTTGATTCCAATGATGATGGTACTTTACCCAACAATACCAACCAGGAAATAATATTCCATTCTACTCCCATAAGAGATAGAGGAATCGAAGGAAACCGGAACCCGAAAAATATTTCTGATATTCAACATGAAGCTGACCTAAAAATTCAGTCGCAGCATGTTCGTTCGGTAATATTTTCGACGAATCTATTGAAAGTAAGCTTGGCGCAGACTATGTTGCTTTTTCACCTGCAAGTGATCAAATTGATACCAATGGATGTGTGAAAAATGGGAAGACACCAATTGATCATGTTACTCCCGATTCCGATGAAATTCCGATTGGATTGGAACTTTTCGATTGGGAAGGGAATAAAATGAGTTATTCGGGAATTTTACCGCTCGGTTCGAAGAATATAGAAAATGAAAATTTTAAAGGATCAAGTCAATTCGAGAAGGGTCATTTTCATTATCGAAAAGAGAGTATAGAATGATTCATAAAAATGGTAGGCTCATAGAGGGTACATATCAATTTGTTATCAACAATAGAAGAAACTATTCACGATTTGCAAGAAGATAATTCATTAAAGGCAGAATGTATAAGAAAGTTGAAAAATGATCATGAAAATATAATATCGGAAGCAATCAAATCAGAGGCTGTGTTAAACAAATTGATAGACGCACAAAAAAAGAGCATTGAAGAACTGGAAGCGATAGTCAATCAACAAAAACGAGACTTATCAAAAAAAGATAAACAGGCAAAAAACTCTCATAGCCAAACTGAAGTAAAAATATTCCACAAAAACAAAGCCACATCGACCAACTTTGGATTTCTGCAGGACAGTGGCGTCCCAAATAGGGTACCAATCCCCAACTGTCAAAAAACATTTATATCAACTGAAACACAAACAATAAGTGAAAATCCCATACTGGAGGTAGAGCAAATACAAAACTTGGCTGAGAACTTGAAAAGACAGCAAAAAGATTCGCGAAAAAACGATTCTCGAAAAAATATACTATTCGTGGCTGGCACTGATGGAAAGGGGGTAGCACAAATGATTGCTCAACAGATAGGAGTTTCATTCATGGTTCAATCTGTTTTGAAACCAAATGCGAATGCAAGTGTCTTATTACAGGCGGCGTTGGAAAACTCTTTGAAATTTACAAAAAAAGACACAGTCTTCTTGTGGCTACAAAAGACGAATGTAGGTTCCATTCATAAAATCCTCTCCCGAATGGAACATACAAATGTAATTATTATAACAGAACCTTATCATTATTGATTATTATAACAGAACCTTATCATTATGACCATAATTTCATCAATGAAATTATTTATGAGAACAACTTACATCTGGCAAAAGTGGTGCACAATATGCATTCCATACATTTACGAAAATTCTAGAATGTAATTATGTACTACGCAGAACAAACTACGGTGTAAATGGCCGCAGTTTAACGAGAACTGGCAAATGGCATTTATGTAAAGAAATAATAAAATATATGCCTAATCAGACGCCACATACAGAAGAAAGATATTCTACAGTCATGGAGAAGAAACAAACTGAAGCAGGAGAAACTCAAGAGCAAGAATTAGAAGAAATCAACAATTCAAAAGGAATTGAAAATGCGGAAATAGCAAATATATTAAATAGGAAATCATATTCTTCTTGTTTCAGTATCAGTCACTCAGACAAAAACCATTCAAATTCAAATTCTTTTTTAGGTCGAGCGAAAAAGACAGTCATATAACCGTATTATTATTAAACATTCAGTCAATTCGCAACAAAATCGATGAGTTAGGTATATTTTTGGAGCAACAGAATCTCCCAAATATTGTTCGCAGAATATCCTTCCAACGATTGATCCACTTGATAATTTACAGAAATTGATTTCTCCGAGCAATTCTCTGTACTTGTACGAGACAGATTTAACTGAGCTGAAGTCGGTAATCAACGATATAAAAAAGAAAAATTCCTCTGGTGAAGGCTACTGGTCAGCAAAATTGATATTACAATTACGACGAAGCCCTTAATGCCTTGGTAACGGCTATAAATACTTCTTTTTCAACAGGTGTCTTCCCTTCAAGCTTAAAATCTGTAATAGTGATACCTCTTCACAAAGGAGGAGCTATTGATGACCCCAACAACTTCAGACCAATATCTATTTTATCAACATTATCTAAAATCTTTGAGAAGCTTGTTAAATGTAGAGTAATGGGCTTTTTAGAGAGACACAAGATATTGGCTAGAGAACAGTTCGGATTCCGTAATAAGAAAAGCACAGGGGACGCCATTTTCTTTCTTCTTGAAAGAATCTACACGAACCTAAATGAAAAGGAGGCAGCTGCAGCAGTTTTTCTTGACCTTTCAAAAGCGTTTGACTGTGTAAGTCATGAAGTTCTGTTGCGGAAACTTACCCATTATGGTTTCCGAGGTACAGCTCTTGATTGGCTCAGATCATACCTTACTGGTCGGAATCAAAGAGTAATAATGGGAGAAAATAGTTCCGAGAAAAAAATCAATTGTGAGTGGAGTCCCCCAAGGGTCAGTATTAGGCCCTTATTCTATTTTTACTTTATATCAACGATATGGCTAGCGTTGATATTTCTGGAAACTTTACGTTGTTTGCAGACGATACTACAGTTTCTTGGCACAATGAGGATCGTAATGCTCTAGTCCAATCCATCCCCGAAGATATAAAGAAAATCAAAAATTGGTGTAATGCAAATTTGCTGACTCTGAATATTTCGAAAACCAACCTTATAACATTCAAGTGGGACTTAGAACAAGTAACAGTAGAGTCACAAACGATTACCTGTAAACCTGTTACAAAATTTCTTGGCTTGCATATTGACAGCAGCTTGAAGTTTGAAACTCACATAACATCTCTCAGAAAAAAGTTATCTTCAGGCTGTTATATTATTAATGTTATCTCCCGCGAACTTGGACTTCCAGCCTCACTCACTGCCTACTACTCATTTTTTGAATCCCACTTACGGTATGGAATTTCATTCTGGGGTACTTGTAGCCAGGGTCTCTTGCAAACTATATTCGTATTACAGAAACGAGCTCTGCGAGTTATATTCAAAGTTAAGATGCGAGAATCATGTAGGCCTATTTTTTCCGGATACAAAATATTAACCCTATTTGAATTATTTATTCTAGAAACAGTCTGTTTGTTACATAAATACAGAGATAGGTTCGTGAATGCCCGTGTAGAAAGGCACACTCGTCAAGAGAAGAAACTTGTTCTTCCGCTTCCCACTTCCACCCTGATGAAACAATCCTTGATTTACAGAAGCAAACAAATTTATAATCATTTACCCAAGGTACTAACAGACATAAATAACATAAAGCAATTTAGAAAATATGTTAATAAACTTCTAATAGGAAAATGCTTCTACTCTCTAGAGGAATACTTAGCATATGAGTTTTAGTCTTTCTGTAAACTGTGAGATCCGGAGAGCGGTTTATTCATACTTTTAATGTGTGTTGTTCGTCATTACTTTTTATATTTTACCGTGTGACTGTTGTTATTTATTATTAGTAACAAATGACTTTTGAAAACTTTTAATTTTTAATATTTAATATGTACATACTATGAAAGTATGTGTTATATTCTTACCATGTGACCTTTCATACAAAAATGTAAATGTCTTAAGTATAAGATGATGTAAATAACTTTTAATACACATACCACAAATGTATGAACTTTGTCGACAAAATGTAAAAATTTTAGACAATAAAGCTTATCTATATATAACAGAAATATAAAGTATGTGAATAATACTTGTGCAATATATTTCAAACATCACCGTTATCTCAAGAGAGCTGATGCAATCAAGGTGTATGCTTATTGTCAGCACATTTGTAAAAAAATTATGCTCACGATCAAAGATGCTTCTGTGACATATGTTTTAACCCATACCTGTGGAAGTCTACAGCAGTTCTTTGGATTTCAACCAAATCAATAAACTGGGCAATCAACTGAGAGGTGTTGAAAGGAAAGTTATCAAAAATAAAATGACAGAGATTCCAACGTTATACAAGATTTGATTTTGATGAGAAAATATCATCCGGAGTATATAAAATGTGTAGGTGTTCCGTTGCACGTCTATATATGGAGTAACGAGCAAATGTTTTTGAGTGACAAAAAACATACTTTGCATCTGGATACAACAGGATCCGAGATTCGAAAATTAGATAAATCTTCCACACGAGTGTATTATTATGCTGGTGTTGTTCAATTAGCCAGATGACCGAGTGTGCCCGGTCATCGAAATGGTTTTCTGCGAACATGATGCTGGGTCCAACGCTTCGTGGCTTTTGAAATTTAAATCATTCTGCTTATCTTCCAGTTCAAAGAAATAGCCTATTCATTTTATAGGGATATTGGGAAAAATTATATAATAGCGCATTTTGAGGAACTTTCCTGTACTGTTAATGAAGTGACCAGTGAGGATTTCCAAATTATGTCCACAAATCAGTGGCTTACGAATTTTTCAATAGACATCTACCTGAATCTTCTGAATAGTTGCATCCAAGAGTACCAGGTTGTTCCGTGCATATTGGCATCGAGACTTTTTTTATTATCGGCAGGTGAAAACCATGATGATACAAGATTTTTTCGAATTAACAGTGATAAATTAGTTCCACCGGTGTTACAAAACTATTCAGACGTTACTCCACAACCGAGTCTTCACCACTTCTGTCTCTGCTTGGTAGATTTTTCGAAAAAAGAATTCATATTTCTTTACCCTTCTCGTAGCACTGTAAAAAAATCAAGTTCATATATGACTAAATTCTTGAAATATTTGCAGTATTACGAGGAAGTCAATAACGAATTGATTGGGATTGATGATTGGTTATGTAAATTATTGAGTCAGACAGACAAACAGATGGTTTCAACTGTGGCCCTTTTATTTTATATTTCTTCGAAAGGTTCGTTAATGGACAATCATAAGAAAATGATATTGACATGATTCAATATCGAAATCACATACAAAATGATATTATCAGGGCATCAAATTCAATGACGAATAAATGTTTGTTCTGCGGTAGATCGATACAAATATTTGGAATTGACATTCATAAATATGAAAACTGCATGAGAATGTATCATAAAGGGTTTCTGTACTGCATCCGGAGGAACAAATTTGCGACATATGTTTGCGTCACTAATTGTACAGGAGTTCTCCACAGTCAAAATTCTAAACACTTCTTTATGTGTATTTCCATTTCCTCAACCTCTTCGTCGAATTTTCACAGCCAGGAGAATAATTTTCATTTCAATTGAAAAGACACGCGACCAAATAAATTCATTTATGTTTTAAATTTTGAGTCACTATAAAACATTTTTTCCTATTATAAACAGCCGTCTAAAAAAATCATTTGATATACTACATTCATTTCGACGCCTCCCTTCCAATAGCATTCTTATTTTCGTGGCAGTGCGAGTCTTTTTCGATTTTTTATAGTCTCAGAAAATATTTTAATTTTTTTCTTCTTATAAACGGCCGTCCAAAGCAAGCCATTTATTATCTTCCATGCATTCTGATATCCGCTTTCCAATGGTATTTTTGTTTCCGTGGCAGCGCGACACTTTCTTGACGTTTTATAGTCCTAGAAATTATTTTAATTTTTTTCCCTTTGGGCCAAAAAACCTTTTTGTTTTATTTTAGGTATTTTTTTTTGGTTTTTTTTTTTTTTTTTTTTTAAATTTTTTTCTCTGTTACAAACGGCCGTCCAAAGAAAGCCATTGATTATGTTCCATGCATATTGATGTCCTTTTTTCAATGGTATTTTTGCTTTCGTGGCAGCGCGACTCTTTCTTGCTTTTTATGGTCCGAGAAATTATTTTAATTTTTTTTTGTTATAAACGGCCGTCCAAAGAACCCTTTACTTCTATGCATTTTGATGTCCTCTTTTCAATGGTATTTTTGTTTTCGTGGCAGCGCGACTCTTTCCTGACTTTTTATAGACCGAGATTTGTTTTTAATTTTTTTCTCTGTTATGAACGACCGTCCAAACAAAGCCATTGATTACCCTCTATGCATATTGATGTCCTCTTTTCAATGGTATTTTTGTTTTCGTGGCAGCGCGACTCTTTCTTGACTTTTTATAGTCCGAGAAATTATTTTAATTTTTTTCTCTGTTATAAACGGCCGTCCAAAGAAAGCCATTGATTACCTTCTATGCATATTGATGTCCTCTTCTCAATGGTATTTTTGTTTTTGTGGCAGCGCGACTCTTTCTTGACTTTTTATAGTCCGAGAAATTATTTTAATTTTTTTCTCTGTTATAAACGGCCGTCCAAAGAAAGCCATTGATTACCTTCTATGCATATTGATGTCCTCTTTCCAATAGTATTTTTGTTTTTATGGCAGCGCGACTCTTTCTTGACTTTTTATAGTCCGATAAATTATTTAAATTATTTTCTCTGTTATAAACGGCCGTCAAAAGAAATCCTTTTATCGTGTTCTATTCATATTGATGTCCTCTTTTCAATGGTAATTTTGGTTTCGTGGCAGCGCAATTCTTTCTTGACTTTTTATGGTCCGAGAAATTATTTAAATTTTTTATCTGTTATAAACGGCCGTCCAAAGAAAGCCATTGATCACCTGCTTTGCATATTAATACTCTCTTTTCAATGGTATTTTGTTTTCGTGGCAGCGCGACTCTTTCTTGACTTTTTATAGTCCGAGAAATTTTTTTTTTTCTCTCTTATAAACGGCCGTCCAAAGAAATCCTTTTATCGTGTTCTATGCATATTGATGTCCTCTTCTCAATGGTATTTTTGGTTTCGTGGCAGCGCAATTCTTTCTTGACTTTTTATAATCCGAGATTTTTTTTAATCTGTTATAAACGGCCTTCCAAAGGAATCCTCCCATCGTGTTCTATGCATTTCGATGTCCCCTTTCCAATGGTATCTTTGATTTCGTGGCAGTGCGACTCTTTCTTGACTTTTTATAGCCCGAGAAATTATTTTATTTTTTTCTCTGTTATAAACGGCCGTCCAAAGAAATCCTTTCATCGTGTTCTATTCATATTGATGTCCTCTTTTCAATGGTATTTTTGGTTTCGTAGCAGCGCAATTCTTTCTTGACTTTTTATATATATATATTATATATATATATATATATAAATCCTTTATTTAGCTCAAGACTAATATATAAGTACAGTCAATAAATAAAATAAGTAGAATAAAAATATAGTTACATAGAAATACATTGATAACAAACAGATAGTAATTAGCACAACACTATATATACATACATATACACACACATAAATATAAGTTAATAATAGGTTCATCACCTAGGTTTGCACTCACTCAACAGAAATCTCTTCAATTTAATTTTAAATACAGCAAGAGAGGGTGAATTTTTTATGTCCTCAGAAAGTTCATTGAACTTATTTAGTCCTCTGAAAAAAACCTAATTTTGCGATTTTTTTGTTTTCACATTTGGAATGAATAAATTATTTCTATTTCGGGTGTTGTAATTGTGGTGTTCTGATACGAAAGATATTTTTCCCTCAGATATGGTGGAGCACTACCTGTTCTTATTTTAAAGATGAAGATCAGTGTTTGATATAGTAACATTTTTTCTACTGGTAACCAGTCAAGCGTATTCAACATTTCATCTATGGGTGTTCGTTTAGAGCAGGATAATATTATTCTGATTGCTCGATTTTGCAATTTCTGTAATCGTTTCATTTCATTTTGTTGTAGTAAAAATAGTATGGTAGAGCAGTAGTTGAAGTGATTAAGAATTATTGTATTGTAAATAATAGTTTTTGACCATATGGAGAGAAATCTGGAGCTTCTATACAAATAGTTTATTTTAAATGATATTGTTTTTATTATATAGTTTGCATGTTCTTTGAATTTCAAATCTCTATCAATAATTACTCCTAAATATTTGTAAGTATCCACTAGCTCAATTGAACTATTGTTGATTTTTATTTCACACATATTTTCTTTGAACTTTTTATATTCCTTGTCGTTACCTATCAACATGAATTTGGTTTTTTTTGCATTTACCTTCGGTTTGTTGGCACAGCACCATCTGAATATGTTTTCTAGTGTTTCGTTGATTATATTCACTATCGTCGTACATTCTGAATTTGAAAAGTGAATCAGTGTGTCATCAGCAAATAAATGAATTGAGCATATTTCAACATTATTAACCACATCGTCAATGTATATTAAAAATAATAGGGGACCAAGTACACTACCCTGTGGAATACCCTGTTCGTTTATGATTTCATCAGATAGAATATTGTTCAATTTGAGTTTTTGTCTTCGCTTCTCGAGATAATCAACCAACCATGCCAATGCATCCCCAATAATACTGTAACAGAGCTAAATTGGCTTTAGACCCATTTCCCTGTTTTATATAAAAAAAAATGATAATACCTTTAACTTTACCTGACAAGGAGAAATTTATCTTTTCATAACTTTCTCGACGCTGTCACCCCTGTGATACTAGCCACTTCAGTAAAAATGAATAACAATGATCTTCATAAAAAAAATATCCCGCTGATGTCATCATTTATAATGGAGAGCCTGTCTATCGACAGTTCTCTGTTTTACCATTTTTTCAATACCTTTGGAAAGAAATATTCATACTTACTAACCATATCTTTCTCTGATGTCCCATATAGCCACACTATCTGTTTTTTTTTGTTTCTAATAAGACCAAAAAAATACATATCATATTTTGAATATTATACGGGCAGCTGTCACCAGCGGAATGGCTAAAAACAGATTTTTCGACACATTCCACAAATTTTGAAAATAATTCAATTCACCAGATTTTGAAAAATTCTTGTAAGGCACTGATTAATTTTAGTCACCTGTCCTTCAGGACAATAAATTCGGCCTCGGCTTACATGCGAGGTCTTCTTTTGAACAACTTCTCTTTTCCAATGAATCAAATAGTATTTATCTCCTCAAATAAAATTTTTCTAAATATGAAAAATATATATATATATATACGTTTCTTCTCAAATAAAATGACTTTTACATTGAATTCAATTTATCTTTTGCTTTACTCTATTTTCAAATAATACACGAAATATCTTCAATACTTCTATTGAATAAAAGCACAAAAAAAAATATAACATCGAAAAAAAAAAACATCGAAAAACAATAATAAAATGAGTAGGAGATTTAAGCCGGTTCTGGGTCTCCCCCCACCACTATGACGTCACGTGTGACCTTGAATGGTTGCAGGTGTGCAGTGTGTGTGTTTGACCTTGAGATTTGACTTTGAGATTTGTCATTGAGTTTTGATATTGGGTTTGGTCGACTTTGAGATTCGACTTCAGTTTTGACCTTGAATATGACCTTGAGATTCATAACATTAGGTTTTGACTTTGAGATTTGACCTTGAGTTTTGATGTTGGGATTGTTTCGGCAACCAAAAGATTTGATCTCGATGTTTGTTTGACCTTGACTAATGTTGTGGTGTAGGCATACATATTCTGTGTAGTCATGACCTTCATGAATCCTTGCTTCCTCCAAGCGAGGAGGGCGTTCGTCCTGTGAGAGAGCTAAGAATGAACTGCGATTATTGATGAGTGCGCTGAATGTCAAGAGAATCCCCTCAAATCCATACAGATTGCGCATCGCATCGGACTTGTTGTAGGGTGGGGATATTTCATTGAAATATTCCAGGAGAAGAGTATTTTGAATCAGTGTCTCCTCCAGTGATCTATTGAAAACAAGTTGCTGAAATGTATTCGTGTGATTGTGGTAAAGATTTCACTCGTAGTGATAATCTACGTCGGCATCAACGGGAAACTTGCCAGGGAGGTCCTTCAGTGAAACGAGTTAAATTCAACAATGGCGATGACTCACCACCTGCACCACTCTATACATGTAATTGTTGTAATGTGATAATCCCATATTGTCAAGTCAACTCTCACAATAGAACACTCGCACATAGGACGAATTCATGTGTTCACTTGGGTGGTGGTGTACACCTCATTAAAAATGCATTCAAATGTCGCATTTCTAGCTACAGAGTATCTAGTGAGAATATGTTTACTGAGTACACACCTTTTTTCAATGATATCAAGCATAAAGTACTCGAGCTATTGGAAAAACATCAAATTGCACAACTCCATCAAGGTCAACATGGAAGTGTTTGGAAGTTATATCATTCAAACCCAGGAATTGACAGACATCAAATCGTTCAATTCTCCCAATCGTATAGCAGATCGATCAACTGATTTGAATGGATTATTCGATGCATTTCGTGACATTATAATTGCCCAAAGTACGGAGTTTGAGGAGCGTGATTCAGGTTTGTAGTTATAATTGTTGCAAATGATGAAAGGTTTAATGAAAGTAATTTTTCAGGATGGAGTTTGAGAAAATTATGTTCCTTGAGGTGAACATAAACAAATACAGTCCACTTGGCGGATCATCATACATGAAACTTCCCAAATTCATTGAGAGAAGAAAAGGTGTTGTCAACATAAAAAATGAAGACCAATG